>LIEC01011472.1:0-49159 GCA_001925005.1 Drosera capensis | reverse complement strand
GATGACAGAAGCAGAGGCCATACAACTGGCTCAACTATAGAAGAAAAACAGCCAGCACGTCAACAAAACCAAATGAGGCACACATTCTTCTCAACAGCACACTAGAATTCAAGGACTCTACCTTGAAGACAGTTAGGCTCAGACATGCAATACTTAGGCCAATTGAGTTTGTAAACACTCCTACAGTCGAAGCTAAGCTTATTTACTCTTAACAAATAAATTATTATCTCTCAAGACTTGACTTGGGAAAACATCAACCATCAGGTGATGATGACATTGATGATGATGACTAACCACAACAACCTGATGCACATGATGATGATGATATCATTGATCAAGTTACAAATGAAAATATCCAGGAACAAACTACCGCAGCTGAGACCACTACAGAAGAGTCTCTTGCAGTAGACCAAATAGCAGAGGAACCAGAAGAAGAGCAACCTACAGAAAAAGATGAAGCTCTAACCGAGTCTCAAACAGAAGGATATAAAACAGAAGAATCTGTAGCAAAGACACAAGTAGTGATCGCACTTGTAGTCGAAGAGCAAGCAGCTAAGGTTCAAATAACTGAACCAACTAAGGAAGAACAACCTGCAACAGAAGAATATTCAGATGAATCATCTACATCAAAGTCTTTTGCAGCTGAACAAACTACACAGGAACTTCCTAAGATAGAGGCAGATGAAGAACAAAAAGAGGAACAACCCATAGTTGAAGATCTAATAATAGCCACAACCACAACACGATGGGATATACCCCTACCTCACATTGTAGCTGAGACAATAAATATAGATAAGGTATAATAATCTTAAGCAGAATGCAATTCTCAAAGAGAAATGTAATTTAAATGAATAGACTAATAATAGTCTAATCAATGCTCAAGATAAACTGAAAGAAGCAAATTAAGAAGTGAAACTGCTCAATGCAGTAGTGGAAACACTTACAATGAGAAACACTGAGCTTCAGAAGCAAGTGTATGCTTGGAATGACAAGACCTTAGGTCTACAAGAATTGCTCAACACAGGTCAATCCTCCCATGATAAAACTGGGCTGGGATATAATGATTGGATGAAGAACAATGCAGATAAAAAGATCATTACAAAGGAAGCTAAGTAGACTACTGCAAAAACTCTACAGGAAAAAAAGTTTCTATTACAGCAAGTGTGCAGAAGAAGAATGTCTCTACTGTAGCATATGTGCATAAGAGTCTATGCTCTGCTGTACAGACTGTGCAAAAGAGAAAAAGCTCAACTATACAAACAGTACTGAGTAAGAGCAGTATGCTCAAGAGATCTCTAATGCAAAGTAAGATCTCTACTGCTCAACGTCAAAAGAGTTGGAGCTGATTAACAGTACGTGCTTATGATAAATACCATAAGGAGCAGAAGGCAAGGAATTCTGAAAAGGAATTCAAAGAATGGTCTTATGAAGCTCAGCATGCACCTAACTACACAGTATAGAACAACTTCTCCAAAACAACTTAGAGAAAGCCATAATTGAGACAAATCTGCTCATGTTAAGAGCAACAAACGAAGTGGAGCAAACTACTAAGAAGCATAAGACCAAAGGTCTACTGCTTTACCTGTGGCAAAATTGACTACAAATTATTTGAATGCTGGAACTCCTACAAGAAGATAATTCAAGTGTGGCTTCCAAAAGCTAACAGTACAAACAGTACTGAGTAAGAGCAGTATGCTCAAGAGATCTTTACTGCAAAGTAAGATCTCTACTGCTCAACCTCAAAAGAGTTGGAGCCGATTAACAGTACGTGTTTATGATAAATACCATAAGGAGCAGAAGGCAAGAAATTCTGAAAAGGAATTCAAAGAATGGCCTTATGAAGCTCAGCATGCACCTAACTAGACAGTATGGAACAACTTCTCCAAAACAACTTAGAGAAAGCCATATTTGAGACACATCTGCTCATGTTAAGAGCAACAAACGAAGTGGAGCAAACTACTAAGAAGCATAAGACCAAAGGTCTACTGCTTTACCTGTGGCAAAATTGACTACAAATTATTTGAATGCCAGAACTCCTACAAGAAGATAATTCAAGTGTGGATTCCAAAAGCTAACCAATATGGCTCGAATGAGTGGGTACCATGTACAAGCTCTCTATGTTTTCATTACAGGAAAAACAAAAGGGCATATGGTACTTGGACAGTGGATGCTCAGGACACATGATAGGAAACAAATCCATCCTTGAAGACTACAGAAAAAAACAAGGACCTCTTGCCATATTTGGAGGGGGGAAAGCAGGTACAACTAAAGGTTACGGAACCCATGGTATAGGTTCCTTAATCTTTAGAGATGTTGCTTATGTCAAGGGCTCAGAACATAACCTGCTATCCATTAGTCAATTGTGTGATAAAAATTCTGATGTGTCATTCACTTATAATACATGCCAAGTAAAGGATAAAATTACACAAGAAGTCAAATTACTAGGAATAAGGAAAGGAAACATTTATGCAGTAGACTTTGATTCATCATAGTAAAAACAAATAACATGTTTCTATACTAAAGAAGCTAAAGATACAAATTGGCTATGGCACAAAAGATTAGCTCATCTTAATTTAAAAACTAAGCCAGACTATCCTCAGAAAACCTAGTAAGAGGACTCCCTCAAATAAAATTCAAAAAGGATATACTATGCAGACCATGTCAGGAAGGAAAGGAGACTAGAACAAGCTTAAAACTCCTCAGAATCAACTAGAATACTGGAATTATTACATATGGATCCTTTTGGTCCAGTTGAGGTGGAAAGCTTAAATAGAAAAAGGTACACTCTAGTTATAGTAGATGATTACTCCAGATATGCTTGGGTAATGTTCTTACACAAAAAGAGTGAAACATGGAGTCTGCTGACAAGGTTCCTTAGATAGATCCAAAATGAAAAAGGAATAGAAGTAATAACAATTAAAAGTGATCATGGTACTGAATTTAATGAGACAGGAATAGATTTCTACTATAATAATCACGGAATTAAGCATAACTTCTCAGTAGCTAGAACACCCTAACAAAATGGTGTGGTTGAGAGAAAGAATAGAACACTCATAGAGGCAACTAGAATAATGCTTTCTGATGTTAACTTATCTAAAAGCTTCTGGGCAGAAGCAGTTAATACAGCTTGCTATACTCGAAATAGATACACAATTCACAAACTTTATAAGAAAACCCCCTATGAATTGTGGAATAGAAAGACACCAAATGTCAAATACTTTTATGTTTTTGGATGCATATACTATATACACAACAATGATAAAATCTATCTAGAGAAATTTGATCCTAAGACAGATGAGAAAAATTTCTTAGGATATTCTACAAACAGCAAAGTGTTTAGAGTATACAATAAATGAAAACACAGACTGTTGAGGAGTGAGTTCATATATCATTTGATGAAATAGAAACATTTATAAGGGATGCAAATGTATTTGATGAGCAATGTGCATGCAATGAACAGGCTGTAGAAGAGGTCATTAATACTACTGATAAGGAAGAGTCTTCTGCTCACAATGACACTGCAGTAGAGGCTGAAGAACAACCTCAACAACAATTGGGAACTTATAAATAAGAGAAAGAAAGATGGATTAAGTCACATACACAGGATGACATAATACGAGATAAAAATGCATCTATACAGACTAGAAGGGCAACAAATGCAGAATGCTTGACTGCCTGTTTCATATCTGAAATAGAACCAAAGGTAATAAGTGAAGCTCTAAATGATCTAAACTGGGTAGATGCTATGTAAAAACTAAATGAGTTCGAAAGAAATGAGGTATGGTATCTCACACCAAGACCAAAAAATTATCGAGTTGTAGGCTGCAAATGGGTATTTAGAAACAAATCTGATGGAAATGGAACAGCCATTAGAAACAAGGCAAGATTAGTTGCTAAGGGGTACTCAAAAGAAGAATGGATTGATTTTGATGAAACCTTTGCCCCTGTAGCAAGATAAGAATGTTCTTTGCCTATGCTACATATCAAGGATTTAAAGTGTATCAAATGGATGTAAAAAAGTCATTCCTAAATGGAAAGCTGCAAGAGGAAGTTTATGTTGAACAACCTTCTGGCTTTGAAGACTATGAATATCCAAAGCATGTACATAGGCTAGACAAGGCATTATATTAATTAAAACAAGCACCTAGGGCGTGGTATGAAACCATCTCAACCTTTCTTTGTGAAAATAAATTTGAAAGAGATAAGGTAGATACCTCTCTGTTGCTAAAGAAGCATAAGGAACATATATTGTTAGTGCAAATCTATGTTAATCATATTATATTTGGTTGCACTAATAATAAGTTTTGTGAACGATTTACAGAACTAGTGAAATCCAAATTTCAAATGAGTTTAATGGGGGAACTAAATTTTTTCCTAGGCCTACAAGTACAACAGTTAAAAAGTGGAATCTTTTTAAATCAATCAAAGTACTTAAAGAACACAATTAAAAGGTATGGGTAGTCATACGAAAACCCCTATGAGCACATCAATTAAAATAGATAAAGATGAACATGGAAAGAAAATAAATCAAACAATATATAGAGGGATAATAGGGTCATTATTATATTTTACTGGAAGAAAACCAGACATTCAATATGCAGTCTGTATCTGTGCAAGATATCAATCTGATCGCAACGAATCTCATTACACTATAGTAAAGAGAATCCGGAGATATCTCAAGGGAACTCCAAACCTTGGTGTATGGTATCATAGGGAATCAAAGTTTACACTGACAGGTTTTTCAGATGCAGATTTTGCAGGATGTATTGTTGATAGAAAAAGCACAAGTGGATCATGTCAATTCATTTGGAGCAAGGTTAATATTATGGTTCAGCAAGAAGCAGACTACGGTGTCTACCTCTATTATAGAAGCCGAATACATTGCTGTTGGAAACTGTGCTGCACAAATACTAAGGATGAGGTCACAACTTGCAGACTATGGTATGGTATTCTTCAAAACCTCTATATTTTGTGACAACACGTCTGCAATGGCTATTTCAGAAAAAACAATTTTTCATTCAAGAACCAAGCACATTGATGTCAGATATCACTTGATTAGAGACCATGTGCAAAAAGGTCATATTAAATTGGAATACATTCCAATAGAAAAATAAGTTACAGACATTTTTACAAAACCTCTTGATGAAAGCAAGTTTATTCAATTTCGTGGAGAATTGGGTATACTTGATTTAAAACAGTGAAACTGGCCATAATGCTTTACTGCTCTTCTGCATGTGTAGAAAGGAGACTAACATTATTTATGAAAAATGTAGACTAACAATATTGCTCTACTACTCTACTGCTCTACTACTCAGTCAATAAGTAGAGTGCAGACTAGAATCAATTTCGCTCTGCTGTATCTATTTTAGGAAACTATATCTATTTTTAGGAAACTATATCTATTTTCCTAAATTAATGTGCAACGGTCAAATAATGATTCACATTGCGTAACGGTTAGAAAAGCACTATCAACGGTCATATTTTCCAAACGAGTATAAAAACTATAAATTTTCAATTAGAAAAACACTTTACTCTCTAATATACTCTCTCTCTCTCTCTCTCTCTCTCTCTCTAATCTTACGAGCACTCTACTCAAAGAAAACAAAAAACCCTAACTTTCTAAAAATCCTTCGAATTCGATTTTCAATCACAAAAATTCTTGCAAAACTTTTCTAAAATGGCCAACACTCCATCAAGCTCATCCAAGAAGAGCCTTAAGTCATCTGAATCTCAAAGGAGACCTACAAGAAAGATCGAACTACAAACTGGCGTCGTGTTTGATTTCAATACGATAAGCAACTAATCAGATGAGGTCAAAGACATAGCTGACCTGATCGAAGAGGCTAGACTAAAATTCCTCTTTGAACATAAAAGGAGGATCTATGATGATGAAATATTGGACTTCATCAAAAAGGCGTAAGTTACAGACAACCTACAGCTGATCTCATATACCTCTACTGCAATGGGGATTTCAGTCTACTTGAAACCAGATGACTTCGCACAATACTTCAACCTTGCAAATAAGGACTCAAGGATCATTCCACCAGACGTTGGGAAGGCAAGGCATGCTAAGCCAAGAAAGGTGGACCGAAGGAATAAGAACGATGAAAAAGTTCTTGTCAAAAGAACAGATGCTACTTGCAGACATAGTAAACAAGGTCATCCTTTCCAGGGAATTCAGTAAAGATTAGATTATAACTCATTAGCAGGAGATAATGTGTGCAATATTCACAAAAACAAGAGTCAATTCGGCAAGTTTACTCATGTATCAACTTGCCAAAAGCCGTGCAAGCAAGACAACCACTATTTGGAAGGATAATCAGCATCCTTCTGAAATAAAAACTGAAACTTTCTAAGAAGGAAGGAAGGCCATGGACCATGGCCAAACACCTTGATGTCAAGAAAATAGGCAAGCAGCCTATTAGACTAACAAAGAAGGCTACAGCAGTGCAGACTGTGGTCAAACCTATAGGCCACCCACCAAAGCCTACAGAAGTACAGACAAGATGGAAGACCAACCAGAGCACTACAGCAGTGCATACCATTGCAGTACAAACATGATCACCAAAGAATCAGATCAAGAAGATGCCAGTCCCCAAAGCTCAACAAAAGTTGAAGCAACCAAGAGTGATAAGGAGGAAAATCCTTGTGCAGACCTCCGACGAGGAAACCATGTCAGATCAACCTACAACAGGGCCACTCGCCATGGAGGACGAAACACAGTGTGAAATAGTGCAGACTGGGTAAATTATTGAGCCATCTTCTTGAAAAATCCCACCCAAGGTACCAGAAATTGCTGCACTCCATGATGCAAATATGGTAATTCAGTTCTTGAAGGTCGGAGCAGATGAAAACTTGAGGAACTTGATCTTGGAAGCTCAAGTGAGCTTTCAAGAGATTAAGGACGGACCTCGAGCTGAGTTCAGACAGAAGCTCGTTAAAGAAGGCTACACCCATGATGAAATAAGGGCAATAGAGGCCAATCTGTTATCCTTGCTGATTGAACCTGCTCAAGTTACCTCTACTGCAGCCTTCCTCACAATCAGACCAATTACAATAGAGCCAACCACAAAAACAGCAATTGTTCCATTCATCAACAGTGCAATGGATACTTCAACGATTGTAGAAGACCAACCAACAATTGTAACTATAGCATGGACAACAACGACAACAACAACTCAGGAAAGGCCTTCTCTAGAAAAGATCATTGACATAGTCATGAAGACGGTTAAAGCAGTAAAAGAAAGTCTAATGCAATAGATAACCAGAGGCACTCAACTGCTGGCTGAAAGGATGAAAGCTAAGATGCAGAAGAAGGCTCAAAGCGAAGAAATGATCACGGAGTTTATGGCACAACACTAATTGCCAATCAAAAGGCCAAACGGAGCAGAAAGAACAACAAGCTTTTCAACACCAAAGTTGATTCCCCAAGGGCAAAAGATATTGTACAGAATAAATTCAGACCAATCACAGACTCTGATTGGGGACATCACCGGAATGACTGAAGGAGAAATCCATCAAATAGCTCAACTTCATAAGAATCAGAAGGCTAGTACGTCAACAAGACCAAAGAAAGCACATATTCTCATCAATGGGACACTGGAATTCAAGGACTCTACCTTGAAGACAACCAGGCTAAGGCATGCAACCCTTAGACCTATTGAATTTGTGAACTCCCCTGCTGTTGAAGCTGAGCTCCAAAAGATCTTAAATAAACATGTCCAAACTGCAACTAAAGAGATATATGAATACCTCTCTAGACCTGACCTAGGAGAACATCAGCCATCAGGTGTTGATGGTGATACCCAATCGCATCCTAATGCTCAACAGAATGATGATGATGATGAAATAATTGATCAAGTTACAGAAGAAGGAGTCCAAGTGCAGACGACAGTAGCTGAGACCGCAGCACCAAAAACTTCTGTAAAAAAACTACAGTAGATGAGCCCGTTGAAGCAAATGAGTTTGCAACTAAACAAGAGCCACCTACAATGGAGACAGCCATGGAACCAGCCGTTGAGGAACCTGTAGCACCAGAAATTGAAGAAGTAGATCAAGCTGATTCCTCAGCAGATGAATCCGTAGCAGAAACACTGGTGATCATCGCTCTTGTAGCAGAAGAGACACATGATGAAATAACTGAAGGACAAGCAACTCAACAAACCACAAAAGAACTCCCTGATGTTGAGGAAGACTCGCCTATAGCTGAAAATCTAACCGTCATCACATCCAGAAAAGACCCCATAACTCCATAAGAGGTAACCAACACTGCAACTGAGAAAAGAGATGCAGACGACTCCAACCAAGTTGTAGCTAAGGCACGGCAGGCAACTCTATCTCGAGACATTGAACATATTGTATTTACTCCACCATCCTAATTTGGGTTAGCACAAACGGCAGCAAATATATCCTCTACAGTACCAAAACCTATGTATAGTGGGACCTCCATAACCAGAATGATACCAACAGTAATCAAGAATCTGAAGGAGACATTTGAACATGATATTCACATCCTTTCTGTTCAGCCACATCAACAAGGCGAAGGAATCCCTTCCTTACCCTCAGAAAACAACACACAATATAGACTACATCGGCTCGATCAAGAAATCTATGGTATGCATTCATGGATCAGGACGTGTCATTGACCAAATGAGGCAAGCAAAATCAATGAATCTTCAACATCAAAGAATCAGTACCTCCAACTTCAACAAATTCAAAGGCCAACACACTTCTAAACTCCGAAAGCTCCATGAAGCTCTATAGACTACCAAGAAGCAGATTGATGAGCATATGCGCATAAATGACATCAAATTCGGTCTTCTTGAAACCAAACTGCAGGTAGTTCAAAGGAACATCTTCTCTGAACTTAAAGCCGTCCGAACTGCTCTTAAAGCACTAACCTCCACCCTAAATGCTAACAAAAAGAAGGAGAACCCATCTGAAGCAGAGCAACAGAAGACTCCAAGGAAGCCTGCAGCTGAGCAGCTAAGGACCCCATCTAAAACTTAGGGGGAAAAGTCATCTGCAGCAAAGAGGAAAAGTTTCTCTGAACAAGGAAGGGAGTAGTCTGCTAAGAAGTCTAGGCATTACAAGAAGGAATCCTACGAATAACGCAGACGACACTATAGAGATTTAGAGGAAGGGCATCAAAAGCGCAGCAAAGAAACTACGGAAGAACGAAGGCACAAGCACAGCAAAGGAAAGGAGCACCAAACTTACGCTTGAAGTTTCAATATTACTCCTTTTTGTAATTATGTTGTTTTAGTTTTAAAAGACAATGTAATAAAGTTGAAATTAGTTTCAACAAAATGTATCTAAACAGTTAGTTAAGAAAGTTGTTGTTTTACATTGGAGTTTTGGTTAGCATCAATTTAAGAGGAGATTGATAGGAATGTGCAATCCCTTTATTTGTATAGAAATTGATGTAACAAAACTTAGATGTATTAGTTATAATGTAGTTAGTGTGTTTAGGCTAGAAGTCAATTATATAGTTGTAATCTAGGTTAGATACTAGTGAGCAGACGGTTACAGATATATGGGCGTCGTGCAAGCCACCAGATACAGAGTACTCTAGAGGACTTTGGATGAACAACTATAGCATTGATAAGCAACAAAAGAACGTCAAAGTCTCCAGGATCTTAGGAGTGAGCTTGTAGATGAGGATCAAAATAGAATGCATCATGTGCAGTAGATTTGGGTACAATTGAGGTTGCAACTGGGATCACAGTACAGTATACAAACTAAGGTGTAGTACACTGGGTGCAGCAGAGGATGGTTGCTACTGGTTGGGTCAAAGGTCTGGAGTCAGTCAAGCGGAGATTTGAGTTAAAATAACAACGGCACAAATTCTAGAGATAGTAGACTCCCAGCGTTAGGAACGAGATGGTGGGGGACACCAGTGGAAAAATGTCAATCCAAGAACAGTGTGTTGTACAACGGTTCGTTCCTTGAGCCTTTAAAAGGGAACCGTTGAGGCATATTATAGTAGTGTTGTTAAACAAGGATTGAAAGGAAAAAGAGTGAAAAGCAATCAGAAGTTCAAAAGATTACTCAGGAATGCTAAATCGTGAAGATACAGTGAAGTAGGTGTCACTAGTCTGCAAAAAAACAAAGCTTGAAATAGAGTCAAGAGTTTGGATCTGTGCAAAAGATTTAGGTTCTTTATCTTTTTGTACAAGTCAGATAACTTGTAAAAATAAGTTTCTTGTAAGCTCAAACAAGAAGATAGTGATACTCACCTCTTGGCTTGACTACACTAGTTACCAAGGGAAGATTAGACTAAGCTCTCGATTATCATTCGATATCGAGTGTCTGAACCAGTATAAATACTATGTCTCTTACTTGATTTCATTTTTTTTTATTTAGAACTGTTAGAAATCAACCTTCATAACCAAACAAAGAAAAATTCCATTAATTGAAGTCTTTGCAAGAGACCTATAAGTGATAACTACAGACTACCCAAGTAGTCTGCATAGAACAGTGGTATGCAAAACTATAATCCACTGCATAAAATTGTTAAAACTTGAATTAACCAATTCATCCCCCTTCTAGGTTATTTCTTAGACCTTACAATGTGCATTCTCTCCACTTGTATAGAAATTGATGAACAAAAACTTAGGAGTATTAGCTATTATGTTGTTGGTATGCTTAGGCTGAAAATTAGGTAGGTAGCTGTAGTCTAGGTCAGATACTGGAGAGCAGATGGCCACAGATGGAGATCATTGTGTGCGCCACCAGATAAAGACTACTATAGAGGATTTCGGCTAGGCAACTAAGACATTCATGGGTAACAAAAGACCTGCAAATGTTTTAGGATCTAGGATTGAACTTGTAAACGAGGACCAATATAGGAATGCATGGATTGCACCAGATCTGGGTACAGACGAAGTTGCAATAGGGATTAGGTGTAGACGATGTCTCAATAGTACCGAGTGAAGACTAAGGTGCAGCAGACTGGAGTGCAGCAGAGATAGTTGCTGAGGTTGGGTTTGAGGTCTGAGGTTCATTCAAATTGAAAATTTGAGGTTCATAGTACGATAGTACGAGGATCTCAAAAAGGTGAGCTATTAGTTGAGGTTCACATGTGATAAACTATCACATCAGATCTCGTGGACAAGTCACGGGTTTATTTTCTCAGCCTATAAAAGGGGATCGATGAAGCTCAGTGAGAAGAGCTGTTTAATGAGAGATTAAATATGCAAACTTGCAAAATAATCCAAGATTCAAAGCTGCACAAGTGAGCTAAATTGAGAAAGAAATAGGAAGTGGGTTCACTAGTCTACACTAAAGATCAGAAGCTACAACAGAGTCCAGTGATGGATCAGTGCAAGGATCTAGGTTCTTTGCCATTTGACAAGTTAGTTAGCTTGTAAAAGGGGTTGTCTTGTAAGCCATAAACAAAAACATAGTGAACTCACCTCTTGGGTTGACTAAACTGGTCACCAAGAGAAGACTGAACTAAGCTGTCGATTATTAGTTGATAACGAGTATCTGAACCATTAAAACTCATGTGCTCCTTACTTGTTTTCACTGTTATCTGTTTTTAGAATTGTTATAACTTAATCACCATAGAAAAATAGAGACAAACTTACATAGTTTAAGTCTCTGCTGCAGACTACCTTAGTAGTCTGCAAAAACCATCATAGTTGAAATCAATAAATCCGATGTGTTGCACTGATAAAGGTTAAATCAATCTATTCATCCCCCCTCTAGGTTAAACCAGTGGATCAAAAAAATGGGTTCTAGATAAATATTTGGGATGAATATGGATAATAAATGAACCACAAATCTGTCAGGATCTAGGATCAAGGTCTTGATATTGAGCATTCATGTATATACTGGGAAATTATTGAACATTTATGTGTACACTGCTTAGTCTTAGTTTTGATGATCCACAAGATGCTTTGATGTGTTTTATATACAACAATATGATCAATAAAAGATAAAACTTAAATTCAAGGACGTAAGAGAAGTGAAAGATGATCAAAATAAAAGTCCGAAGCAGCGTAAGATGAATGATTTGTTTCCTCTAAATGAGCTCAACTCCTAAGCCTGGTTCTCTTGAATCCAACCTTACGACTGCTTCTCTTGGTGTAAGTATTATAGGTTGATGAACAGGTGTACTCACACACACTTGACATTTCATAAGGATGATTTAAAGTTTATGGATGAAGAAGATTGAGGAACAAGAATTCAAGCGAAGTGTTTAAGGCATATCAAGCATGTGGAAGCATTTGGAGTAGTTTAGTCAAACCTATGATGTATAAAAATTTAGTAAAAGACAAACTCTAGTCTTAGAATGTCCTAGCATGTACCAAGGTTGTGACTGATTTACTTGTAAAAGACAAACTCTAGTGAGCCTGTAATGGGTGCGAAGGCTGGTTCAGAGAGGAATACAAGAAGACTGGTTCAAAGTTTCCAGAGGAACGTAATAAGGCTGGTTTAAAGAAATGCAGCAAGGCTGGCAGCATTAAGGTCATGAGTAAAGAGACAATAAGGATTGGGCATTTGGGTCTAAACTTTAACGTTTTTTATGGGTCCCATTCTAAATACATCCCCCCCCTGTCCCTCTTACTCTCATTCCCTCCAACTTTATAATTGCAACAACTTCTTGATGAAAGATGCTCTTCACGCTTTACACCTCGAATGAGAATGTAGAGAGAGAATATTTTTTAAGAATCACTTGAGCTTGTAGAATGACTTGATATCTTTCTCAATGAACCAATGACCCATTTCTCAATGACTTGATATCTTGGGCTTTGAATGCTAGAGTTTTCTTCCTTTCTTCATCAATTTGTCTCTTTTGCTCAACTTCTAAGTTATAGGTATATAACACACCATTCAACTGCGCCAAGGACATCTTGGCAAGATCCCTGGACTCCCTTATTGCTGTAGACTTTGTTCCCCAGATCTCACCAAGTGATCTCATGAACTTTAGGTTGACTTCTTTATTGTCAAAAGTCTTCCCTAAAATCTTGAGATTGTTGATGAGTACATTGAACCTCTCATACAAACTGGTCAAGTTTTCATCATATCTTATTGAGATCCAATCATACTATTGCATGAGGATATCATTCTTATTTTTCCTCATTTCATTTGTTTCTTTATTCTTGAGCAGTAAAGCGTCCCGTGCTTTCTTTCCAATGGTAGTATGAACCACTATTTCAAGCTGATAGGAATGTGCAATTCCTCCACTTGTATAGAAATTGATGATAAAAAATTAGAAATATTAGCCATAATGTTGTTAGTGTGCTTAAACTAGAAATTAGGTAGGTGTCTGCAGTCTAGGTCAGATACTGAAGAGTAGACGGCCACAAATAGAGAGCATTGTATGGGCCACTATGTAAAGTCCAAGATATAACCTAGAGGGGGAGGGGGGTGAATAGGTTAATTGAAGTTTTAGTAATTTTATGCAGTGGATTATGAGTTTGCAGACCACTGTTCTATGCAGACTACTTATGTGGTCAGCAAGTAACAGTTAAAGGTCTATTGTAGAGATTCCAATTCTTGGAATTTATCTCTGTTTGGTTGTGAAGGTTGATTTCTAACAGTTCCAAATATCAAACAATAAAAGCACGTAAAGAGATAGAGTATTTATACTGACTCAGACACTTGTTATCAATTGATAAACAAGAGCTTAGTCCAGTCTTCTCTTGGTGACTAGTGTAGGCAAGTCAATAGGTGAGTATCACTATCTTCATGTTTGTAGCTTACAAGACAACTTCTTTTTCCAAGCTTCAGAACTTGCAGAAAAGATAAAGACCCATGATCTTCACACAGATTCAGCAATCTGAACTCTACCACAGAGGGTGTTCTTCTTACAGACTAGCGAACCCTTCTTTTCTATTTTTCACGATTCAGCTCTCTTGAGTAATCTTTGAACATTGATTGCTTTGCACACTTGCCTTTCAATCCTTATTCAACAACCTTAATCAAAGATCTTTGTTGGTTTCCTTTTATAGGTCGAGGAAACAAACCTACTACAGCATGACACTATTTTTAATGCTGACACCTTGCCACTCGTGTCCCCCACCATCTTGTTTCTGATGCTGGGAGTCCACTAGCTCCAGAATTTGTGTCGTTGCTGCTTTAACTCAAATCTTCATTTGACTGACTCTAGACCTCTGAGCAACCACCTCTGCTGCACCCCGTCTGATGCACCTTAATCCGCATGCTGCATTGTGAGACCTCGTCTATACTAGTCCCTGTTATAACCTCGTCTGTACACAGATCTATTGCACATTGATGCATTCTGTGTTGGTTCTCGTCAGCAAGTTTAGTTATAAGATCCTGAAGACTTTGACGTTCTTTTGTTCTTTATCAATGTCTTAGGTGTTTAAAGTCCTCTGTAGTAGTCTGCATCTGGTGGATCATCTAATCTTCATCATCTGTAGCCATCTGCTCTCTAGCATACAACCTAGACTGCAACTACCTACTTGACTTCTAACCTAAACAACCTAACTACATTATAATTAATACATCTTAGATTTGTTACATCAATTTCAATACAATTGGAGAAATTGCACATTCCTATGAATCTCCCCCTAAATTGATGCAAACAAAAACTCCTATGTAAAACAACAAGATTACACCTTTTCTAATTTAAAATTTACATTGTTTTTTGTTTTACAAACCAAAGACATAAAGAAATTAAAAAGAAAGGTGAGTAGAGATTTTAACTTACCTTTGATCCTCGTTTCCTTTGCTGCGTAGACTCTTTTGTTCTTCTTCTTATCGTTTGTTGCACTTGGGAGTCCTTTGTTTTGAGTCTTTGTGATGTAGATGTCTTCTATATTCTTCATAAGAGTGCTCCCCCTGAGTCATGTGCCCTGAGGTCTACTCCTTTTTGTGATGTCTAGACCTTTTGGCTGATCTTTTTGCTTCTTCTTCTGTTGCTGTTCTGCTCTGCTGCAGATGATTTCTCCCCCTATTTGTTTGCATTGAGGGTAGAGGGAAGAGCTTCAATGGCAATCCTGATGCTTTGGAGTTCAGTAAATACCTTCTTCTGTACTACTTGTAATTATGTTTCAAGCAGTCCCATCCTTGTGTCATTGTTGTGGGTGTGCTCACTAAGTTTATGGTAGGTAGTCTATACATCAGTTTGAATCCTTCTGAGCTCAGCTTTGGTTTGGCCTCTGAATTTGTTAAAGTTTAAGGTCCTGATCAACATTGGATGCTTCCTTATCTATGTCAGCTGTATGGCCTTTAGTAGATGTCTTGATTTCTTCATCCTTTGTAGTTTCCTATGCTGTAGATTCCTCAATTGCTTGTCCAGTTGTAGGGTCTACTACGGGGGACTCTGCTGCATCCACCTTGGTTAAGGAAGTTTGCTCCTGCACTCCTTCCTCTGCAATTTGATCAATAATTGCATCATCATCATCCTGAGTGACTGGAGGTGGCTGATCACCATCATTTCCATCATCTCCTGATGGTTGGTGTTCTCCCAAGTCAGGTCTTGAGAGATATTCGTATATCTCCTCGACTATAGCTAGAACATGCTTCGTTAAGAGCTTCTTGAGCTCAACCTCGATGGCAGGTGTATTTACAAACTCAATTTGCCCGAGTATTTCATGTCTGAGCCGAGTTGTTTTCAAGGTAGAGTCCTTGAATTCAAGTGTGCCATTTAGTAGAATATGTGCCTCCTTAGGTCTTGTTGACCTACTAGCTATCTTTTTCTATAATTGAGCTAGCTATACAGGCTCTCCTTTTGTCATCCTGTCGGATTCTCCAATTAAGGTATGAGATCTGTCTGGATTGACTCTGTAGAGAGTCTTAGGTCCTGAAGGTACCAATATTGGTCTGGAAGATCTTGTTTGCTTTCTAGTCCTCGTTGACCTCTTCATTGGGAGTTTATGTTGAGCCACAAACTCCTGAATCATGCCTTCCCTTTCTTCTTTAAGTTGCTTCTCAGCTTGCTTCTTCTCTTTAAGTAGTGAAGAGGATGGTCTTGCTATTCTGGTCCTGAGTTGTAGACGATTGCTCTTCTGTAATTACAGAGGTGTTCATTCCATTGCCTGTGAATGGAATAATTGCTGTGGTTGTTGGCTCTGCTGCAGTGGTTCATATTATTAGGGAGGGTGTATCTGAGGTAGCTTGGGCTGGTCCAGTCTGCAGAGCTGTGGGATCAGCTTCTATTTTCCTTATCTCATTCCTTGTGAATGCTTGAGCAATGAGTCTTTTTATGAACTGAGCTCGATGGTCTTCAGTAGTCTGCTCCATCATTAAACTCTTGCGAGTTTCCAGGATAAAGTTTCGAAGGTTTTCGTGTACAATCTATCAAGGTTTCCACATTGGCATCATGGAGTGTAGCTAACTTGGGTGCCTTAAGAGGCATTCTTGAGGATGAGGGCTCAATAATGTGTCCAATCTATGCTTCTGTAGATTATACTTCCACCTCCATTAGAGTTGATTCTGCAGCAGGGTGATCAGAGATGGTTTCTTCATCAGAAGCTTGCATGATTAGCTTTCTTTTTGTCACCCTCTACTGCTTCTTCTTCGGTGGTTGAGCTTTTCTTGCAAGCACTTTCTTGATTTTCTTTGTCATTGATCTTGTCTGTACTACAGCGGTCGTTTGCACAGCCTTTCTTCTCGTCTGCACTTCTGCATACTTGGGTGGGTAGTCTGCAGGCTTGACAGTGATTGTCACTGCTCTAGTCTGCTTTGTCAATCAAATAGGCTGCTTGCATATCTTCTTCACGTCAATTTGCTTGGCCATCATCCATGGCCTCCCTTCCTTGTTAGATAGTTGCAATTTTTACATGAGAAGGATGCTGATCACCCTACCAAACAATGGCTGTTTTGATTGTATAGCCTTTGCAATCTGATACATGAGCAATTTTGCCTAATTGAATTCATGTCCTATGAGTATGGCACACATGATCTCCTGTTGATCAGTTGTAATCTAATCTTTGTTGAATTCTCTGGAGAGATGACTTTCTTGACTATGTCAGCAAGCAGTTTGTGCTCCTTTGACAGATACTTCTTCATTCTTCGTATCCCCTCGTTCCATCGTTCGTGACTCAGCATAGCATGCCTTCCTATTGTAATGATGGTTGGTGGAATAACTCGTGAGACTTCATCTTTCAGATTGAAGAGTTGTGCTAGATCTTTTGGTGTTATAGTGATGCCCTCTTTCTTTGCATTAGAGATGTATGTGATCAGTTGCAGGTCTTCTACAACTTTCGCCTTTTCAATAAAGTCTAGAACTTTATTGTCATAGATCCTACTAGTTTGTTCACACAGGTTCTTGAGTCTCGCCTCTTGGATTAGGTCAGCTACATCCTTCACCTCATCTGCTTCTTCACGAACACTGTTGAAATCGAACGCAACTCCAGTTTGAAGTTCGATCTTCTTTGTGGGGATCTTCTGTTCTTCATATGATTTGAGGCTCTTTTGGGATTTGTTTGATGATGTTGTTGGCCATTTCGAAGAGTTGTCTGCTAAAGAATTTGAATTTCAAAGATGATCTTGAGAAAATTGAAAAATTGGGGTTTTCAGTTCTTGATTACAGTAGAGGGTTTTGAGATTAGAGAGAGAGTTTGAGCGCTTTAGAGAGAGAGATTATAAGAGAGTGTAAAGTGATTTTCGTTTGGTAAAATTTCCTTTTATAGTCTCTAAAAATATTATTGTTGCTAGAAGTTTCTAACTGTTACACAGTGTCAGTCAATTATTTTGGCCGTTGCGTGATTTGTGGAAAACCGTTTTTGTAAAGTTAATATTCTTTCCAAAAATAAATGCAGTAAAGCAATATTGTTTCTAGTCTACATCCACATAAGCAGTATGCAGTAGAACAATAACACTAGTCTGCATAAAATAATGTTAGTCTGCATTCTACATGTGTAATAGAGCAGTAAAGCATTTTTTACGAGTTTAACTTTTTTAAATCAAGTATACTCAATTCTCCTCTAAATTGAGTAAACTTACTCTCATCGAGAGGGTTTTGTAAAAATGTGTGTAATTTGTTTTTTTTTTTTTTGTTAGAATATATTCCAATTTAATGTGAGTTTTTTGCAAATGATCCTTGATAAAGTGATATCTGACATCAATATGCTTGGTTCTTGAATGAAAACTGGATTTTCTAAAATTACCATTGTAGACGTGTTGTCACAAAATATAGAGATTTCAGAGAATGACATATAATAGTCTGCAAGTTGTGATCTCATCCATAATATTTGTGCCGCACAGCTTCCTACAACTATGTATTCTGCCTCTGCAGTAGAGGTTGACACTATAGTCTACTTCTTACCGAACCATGAAATTCATTTGGCACCAATAAATTGACATGCTCCACTTGTTTTTTTTTTGTCAACTCTACATCCTGCAAAGTCTGCATCTGAAAAATCTATTAGTGTAAAATATGATGCCCGTGGGTACCATACACAGACTGCATATTGAATGTCTGGTCTTCTTGCAATAAGGTATTGTAATGACACTATTACACCTCTGTATATGGTTTGATTTATTTTATTTTCATTTTCATCTTTATCTATCTTTATTGATGTGCTCATTGGAGTTTTCATATGACCAGCGCTATCGAAGCCATATTTTTTAATTGTGTTCTTTAAGTATTTAGATTGATTTATAAAGCTTCCATTCTCTAATTGTTGTACTTGAAGTCCTAAAAAATATTTCAGTTCTCCCATTAAACTCATCTGAAATTTTGATTTCGTTAATTATGCAAAATGTTCACAAAGTTTATCATTAGTACAACAAAATATAATATCATCAACATAGATTTACACTAACAATATATGTTCCTTATGTTTTTTAAGAAACAGAGTGGTATCTACTTTACCTTTGTCAAATTTGTTTTCACATAGAAATGTTGAGATGGTTTTATACCATGCTCTTGGTGCTTGCTTTAATACATATGAAGCTTTGTCTAACCTATATACATATCTTGGATATTCAGAGTTTTCAATGACAGGAGGTTGTTCAACATAAACTTCCTGTTGCAACTTTCCATTTAGAAATATACTTTTTACATCCAATTGATAGACTTTGAAACCTTGATATGCAACATAGGCAAAGAACATTCTTATGGCTTCAAATCTTGCTATATGGGCAAAGGTTTTCTCAAATTCAATCTCTTCTTCTTGTGAGTACCCCTTAACAACTAATCTAGCCTTGTTTCTGATGACTATTCCATTTTCATTAGATTTATTTCTAAATACCCATTTGCAGCCTATAACTGGATAGTTTTTGTGTCTTGGTGTTAGATACCATACCTCATTTCTTTGGAACTCATTTAGTTCTTCTTGTATAACATCTACCCAGTTTGGATCATTTAGAGCTTTACTTATTACCTTTGGTTCTATTTCAGATATGAAGCAAGCAGGTAGGCATTCTTTGTCTGTTGTCCTTCTAGTCTGCACAGATGGATTTTTATCTACTATTATGTCATCCTAAGTATGTGTCTTAATCCATCTTCCTTTGTCTTGTTCATTAGTTTCCAATTGTTGTTGGGGTTGTTCTTGAGTCCCTGCTGCAGTGTCATTGTGTGCAGATGACTCATCCTTGTCTGCAGTTTTAATGACCTCTTCTACAGCCTATTCATTACATGTCCATTCCTCATCAAATACATTTGAATTTCTTATGAATGTTTTTGTTTCATCAAATGATACATAAACTGAATCCTCAACTGTTTGTGTTGTTTTATTGTATACTCTAAAAGCTTTGCTATTTGTAGACTACCCTAGAAAAGTTCCCTCATCTGTCTTAGGATCAAATTTCTATAAATAGCTTTTATCATTGTTGTGTATTTAGCATATGTATCCAAAAGCATGAAAGTATTTGATACTTGATGTCTTTCCTTCCCACAATTTGTAGGGGGTTTTCTTATAAAGCTTATGAATTGTGCATCTATTCTGAGTATAGCAAGCTGTATTGACTACTTCTGTATAGTTTATCCTTTTTGAACTTTATTTGAGGGAGTCCTCTAACTAGATTTTATGAGGATAATCTGGCTATAGTTTTGAAATTAAGATGAGCTAATCTTTTGTGCCATAAACAGTTTGTGTCTTCATCTTGTTTAGTATAGAAACATGTTATTTTTTCTGACTGTGATGAATCAAAGTCTACTGCATAAATGTTTCATTTCCTTACTCCTAGTAATTTGACTTCTTCTGATGATTTTGTCATTTACTTGGCATGTATCATAAGTGAATGACACATCATAATTCTTATCACATAATTGACTACTGGATAGCAGATTATGTTCTAAGCCTTTAACATAAGCAACATCTGTAAAGATTAAGGAACCTGTACCAAAGGTTCCATAACCTTTAGTTGTACCTGTCTTTCCTCCTCTAAATATGACAAGAGGTCCTTGTTCCTTTCTGTAATCTTCAAGGATGGATTTGTTTCCTGTCATGTGTCCTAAGCATCCACTGTCCAAGTACCATTTGCCCTTTTTTCTTTCCTGCATTTAAAACATAGAGAGCTTATACATGATACCCACTTATATAGGTCCTCATTTGTTAGATTTTGGAAACCACACTTGAATTATCTTCTTGTGAGTATTCCAGTATTCAAAGGACTTGTGACCAATTTTTCCATAGGTAAAGCAGTAGACCTTTGGTCTGCTCTACTGTGTCTGTTGTAATTGACATGAGAAAATGTGTCTCAAGTATGGTTTTCTCCAATTTGTTCTGGAGGTTTTGTTCCATGCTGAGTAGTTAGGTGCTTGCTGAGCTTCACAAGGCCTTTCATTGAATCCTCTTGTAAGATTCTTGGCCTTCTGCATTTTAAGATAGGCTTGTTCTGGTGTTCTGCTCTAGATTTTTTGGGTTTGAGTAGTAAAGGTCTTAATTTGCAGCAAAGGTCTCTTTTGTAAACTGTTTTTGAATTTTGGTTCTTTCTGTGCAGTGGAGCTTTTGCACTTTTGTATATTTTGTACAGCAGAGGTTTTGCTCTTTTGTACACCTGTTGCAGTAGAGGAATTACTCTTCTGCATGTCTGATGAAGTTGAGGTCTGCCTCTTTTACATAGTTTTTGCAGTAGTCTGTTTTTCTTCCTTGATAAAGACTTTCTTGTCTGCATTGTTGTTCAACCAGTCATTATATCCTAACCCAGTTTTATCATGAAAGGATTGACATGTGCTGAGCAATTTTTGCAAACACAAAGCCTTGTCATTCCAAGAATCTACTTGCTTCTGAAGCTCAGTGTTTTTGAAAGTAAGTGTTTCCACTACTGCATTGGGAAGTTTCACCTTTTCATTTGCGTCTTTTAGTTTATCTTGAGTAAGGATTAGACTATTGTTAGCCTTTTCATCTATTGAATTGCATTTCTCTTTGAGAATTACAATCTGCTTAATATTTTCTTTATTTTTCCTTAAAAGGAAAATAAAGTTCTCAGAGGTTTCTTGAACGGCTTCCTTCAATTCCTCTATGGTGGCATCTGAGTTAGAGAGATCAATTCCTCTGTGGTCTTTGTGCTCCAGATTTCACCAAGAGATCTCATAAACTTTAGATTGACTTCCTTGGTTTCGAAAGTCTTTCCCAAAGTTTTGAGATTGTTGATGAGAACACTGAACCTTTCATAGAAGGTAGATTCTCATTAGATCTCATTGACACCAATTCATATTGTTGTATTAGGAAATCCTTCTTGTTTTCCCTGATCTCATTGGTTCCCTCATTTCATAGCAGTAAACCCTCCTATTCTTCCTTTGTTGTGGTCGTATGAATCACTATCTCAAACATGTTGTCATCAAGAGATTTGAATATTTGATTTACAGCTTTTCTATCAACCATCTCGAGATCCCAGTTTTCTCTCAACCAGAGGGATTTCGGTCGTTGTACTTCTCTTGTTGAATCCTTTGGATCTAGCATCATTGGAACATGCGGCTCTCCCTAGACAATGTCTTGCATCCTTTCGTCTATTGAGTTTAGATGTGCAAGCATTGTTAATTTCCAGTGGTTGAACTTGTCGAAATAGCAAGTTAGAGGTTCTCCACTGTTAGAATATTTGGGAAATTTTGGTTCTGCCATTGTTCTTCACAAACACAAATTGTTAGTAACTTCTTTGCAAATAAGATATATGACCTTTTTTTTTCAAAAACTGTAAAGTCTGGAAAGTCAAGCTCTGATACCAATTGTAAGATCCAAGATATAACCGAGAGGAGGAGGGTAAATAGGTTAATTCGAGTTTTAACAATTTTATGCAACGGATTATGAGTTTGCATACCACTGTTCTATACACACTACTAGGGTAGTCTTCAGCTAACAGTTCAAGGTCTACCGTAGAGATTCCAATTCCTGGAATTTGTCTCTCTTTGGTTGTGAAGGTTGATTTCTAACAGTTCGAAATATCAAACAATAAAAGCAAGTAAAAAGACACAGTATTTATACTGGTTCAGACACTTGCTATCAATTGATAAACAACAGCTTAATCCAGTCTTCCCTTGGTGACCAGTGTATTCAAGCCAAGACGTGAGTATCACTATCTTATTGATTGTTTACAAGCTTAACAACTTGCAGAAATGATAAAGACCCACGATCTTCACACAGATTCAGCAACCTGAACTCTGCTGCAAAGGGTGTTTTTCTTGCAGACTAGTAAACCCTTCTTTTCTATTTTTCACGATTCATCTCTCTTGAGTAATCTTTGAAGGTTGATTGCTTTACACACTGGCCTTTTAATCCTTATTCAACAACCTTAATCAAAGAGTTTCGCCGGATTCCTTTTATAGGCTGAGGAAACAAACCTACTACAGCATGACACTGTTTCTCATGCTGACACCTTGCCACTCGTTTCCCCCACTATCTTATTTCTGATGTTGGCAGTCCACTAACTCCAGAATTTGTGTCGTTACTGCTTTAACATAAATCTTTGTTTGATTGAATCTAGACCTATGACCCTACCATCAGCAATTACCTCTATTGGACCCAGTTTGCTGTACCTTAGTCTGCATGTTGTATTGTGAGATCTCGTCTGCACCTGTCCCTACTGCAACCTCGTCTACATACAGATCTGTTGCACATTGATGCATTCTGTGTTGGTCCTCGTCTACAAGCATTGTTCCTAGATCCTGAAGACTTTGACGTTCTTTTGTTTTTCATCAATGTCTTACTTGTTTATTCAAAGTCATGTGTTCATCAATTTCTTAGTCTGCATCTGGTGGCTCATCTGATCTTCATCTTCTACAGCCGTTTGCTCTCTAGCATCCAACCTAGACTACAACTACCTACTTGACTTTTAGCCTAAACAACCTAACTACATTATGATTAATACATCTCAGATTTGTTACGTTAATTTCTATACAATTGGAGAAATTGCACATTCCTATCACACTAGATGCAGACTATTATAGAGAATTTCGGCTAAGTAACTAAGAACTATATGGGTAACAAAAGACGTGCAAATGCTTCAAGATGTAGGATTAAACTTGCAGACGAGGACCAACACAACAATGCATGAATTGCATGAGATTTGGGTGCAAACGAGGTCTCAACGATACCGAGTGTAGACCGAGTTGTAGCAAACTGGAGTGCAGCAGAGACGATTGCTGAGGTTGGGTCATAGGTCTCAAGATGAGTCAAATCAAAGATTTGAGGTTCAAAGTGTGACGGTATGAGGATCTGAAAAGGTAAGCTGTCAACATTAGTGTCAGTTCACATGAGATCCTATACATAAGTCACGGGTTCATTCCCTCAGCCTATAAAAGGGGATCGAAGAGCTCAAGGAAGGCAGCATTTGAATGAGAGATTAAACGTGCAAATTTGCAAAACCAATCCAAGATTCAAAGCTGCTCAAGTTAGTTTAACCGAGGAAAAAACAAGAAGAAGACGATTCACTAGTGTGCACTGAAGAAACGAAACTACAGCAGATTCAAGTAAAGGATCTGTGCAAGGATCTAGGTTCTTCTCCTTTTGACAAGTTAGCTACCTTGTGAAAGGGGTTGTCTTATAAGCCAAAAACAAGAAGATAGTGAACTCACCTCTTGGATTGACAAAACTGGTCACCAAGGGACGACTGGACTAAGCACTCAATTATCAGTTGATAACGAGTGTCTAAACCAGTATAAATCATGTGTTTTTTATTTGCTTTCATTGCTGTGAGTCTTTAAAACTGTTAGATATTAATTAGAACAGCAAAATAGAGACAAGCTCACAATGTTTAAATCTCTACTGGAGACTACTTCAGTAGTCTGCAAAGAATATCAGTGGTTGAAATTAATAATTCTGTTGCGTTGCACATTTAAATCTTAAACAAACTATTCACCCCCCCTCCTCTAGGTTGAGCCTGTGGATCTAATAATTGGTATAAGAGCCTTACTTTCCAGACCTAACACTTATGGAAATAAAAGGTCATATCTCTTGATTTATATTTGCAAGAAGTTATTAACAATTTATTTTGTGAAGGAAACATGTGTCCTCCAAAGTTATCCAAATACCCTAATAGTGAAGAGTCACTAGCATGTTCATTCAACAAGTTTAATCATTGGAGGTTGAGGATACTTGTACACTTGAATTCAATAGATCAAAGAATGCATGATATCATTACTGATAGACCATAAGTACCAAAAATGCCAGATCCAATTGATGCAAACAAAGAAGTGAACACTCTTTGCACAAAAGAGAACTGGGATCTAATGCTGGTGGACAGAAGGGCAAGGCATTAAATATTCAAAGCTCTTAATGATGACATGTTTGATATAGTGGTTCATACAAGCACTGTAAAGGAAGCATGGGATGCTGTACTGCTCAGGAATGAAGGAACAAATGAAATCAAGGAAAACAAGAAGAATGTCCTGATGCAACAATATGATTGGGTTGCATTCAGATCTGATGAGAACTTAAGCAGCTTTTATGAGAGGTTCAATGTACTCATCAACAACTTCAAAATCTTAGGGAAGACTTGATAATAAGTCAAGCTGAAGTTCATGAGATCACTTGGTGAGATCTAGGGGATAAAGACCACAACTATAAGGGAGTCCAGAGATCTTACTAAGATGTCCTTAGCTTAACTATATGGTGTGCTGCATACCTACAAATTGGAAGTTGAGCAGAAGAAACAAATTGATGAGGCCAAGAGAAAATTCTTAGATCCATGCCAGAAGAGAAAACAAGTGACACCTCTGCAAGTGAACAAGTAATATCAGAAGTATCTGCACTGATGCACAAGAAGTTCAGAAAATTATTTAAAAGGAAAAATCTTAGGAAGAACCTCTCACAAAAAACATCAGAAGTCTGTTATAACTGTGGAAAGCCAGGACATTTTTCTGCACAATACAGAAGACCTACAAAGGAATAGTCTACACAAAGGAACAAAAAGGAATACAGAAAAGGAAACCTTGGAAGAAAGAAAAAGAGCAAAGCTTATGTTGCTAAGACTTGGAGTGAGACAGACTTTGATGTTGAAGAAAAGATCTCAAATGCTCACCTCTGTCTCATAACAGAAAATGAAGGAAAACAACAGGTATTTGACTTTTCTAACTCAGATGCTACTCTAGAAGAATTGAAGGAAACATTTCAAGAAACCTTTGAAAACTTTATTTCCCTCTTAAGGAAAAAAAAATCTCGAGCTGATTGCAAATCTCAGAGAGAAATATAGTCCTGATTGCAGTAGTGGAGACACTCACATTGAGAAATATTGAGCTTCAAAATCAAGTAGATACATGGAATGGAATGACCCTGAATATGCAAGAAATGCTTAACATGGGTTAATCCTTAGATGATAAAGCCGACCTAGTCCTTGTGACTGGTTGAATAATCTTTAACATTTAAAAGTGAATGATAATGTCACCACCAGTCAGAAAAAGACAAAGTAGACTTCTGTAAAAGTATTGCAGAAACCTCTACTGCACAAGGAGTGTAGAAGAATAAAGCCTCTACTGCTCAAACCAAAAGGGGTAAATCCATGAGCAAAGCATCATCACGAATTAGTATAAAACACCAGAAGGTATGGAATCATAAGATTGAAGACAACAAAAAGCTATACAGACCTCAGTATGCACCAAACTACTCAATATGGAAAACAACTGGTGGAACTTTCATGAAGAAAACCACAGTTGAAGCCCGCCTACACATGCATAATACGACAGAAGGGGTGGAAAAATATCAGTAGATTGCCTAGGGCAACAAGGCCAAGGGTCTATTACTACACTTTTGGCAAACCTGGTCATAAGTCATTCGAGTGTTGGAATTCACACAAGAAAATAATTCAAGTGTGGATCCCAAAGACTAACAAGCAAGGACGCATATGAGTGGGTATCATGTACAAGTTTTCAATGTTCTATTGCAAAAACAACAAGATGGAACATGGTATCTGGACAGTGGACTTATGACTGGGAACAAAAGCATTCTGAAGGACTACAAAAAGGAAAAATGACCCCTAATCATCTTTGGAGTAGGCAAGGCAAGTAAAACTTAAGGTTATGGAACCCTTGGTACAAGTTCTTTAATCTTTAAAGATGTACCTTATGTTAAAGGCTTAGAACCTAACCTACTTTCCATTAGCAAGTTATATGACAAAAATTATGACGTCTCATTTACTCATGATTCATGTCAAATAAGAGACATAGTCATCCAAGAAGTCAAACTGGTAGGAACTAGAAAGGGAAACATTTATACAGTAGATTTTAGTTCATCACAATCAAACATTTATACATTTATCTAGTAAATCTAGTGAAAGGTTTTCCTCAAAAAAAAATTAGAAAAAATAAGTTTTGAAGACCATGACAAGAGAGATAGGAGATCAGAGCAAGTTTTAAACCTCTAAACTCATCAAAATCATGTAAAATTCTGGAGCTATTGCATATGGATCTTTTTGGTCCAGCGGAGGTAGAAAGTTTAACTAGAAACAAATATACCCTTGTTGTAGTAGATGACTATTCAAGATATACATTGGTAATGTTTTTTGCACAAAAAGAGTGAAACTTATCGTCTGCTAACTAGATTCCTAAGGCAAGTTCAAAATGAAAAAGCCATTGAAGTAATTACGATTAGAAGTGATCATGGTATAAAAAATCAGAATGAAACAGACAAAGGAGACCAGAAGAAGGCTTGTTCGGCAGACCTTAGAAGAGGAGACGATATCAGATCACCCTACTGCACAACCTACAGAGATAGGGCAAAAGCACAGTCTGCAACAGCAGAAGAGCAGACTTAGCAACCAATTACAGCTGAAATTGAGGATTCATCCTTAAAAACCTTATCACCAAAGGAACAGAGCTTGCTGCACTTCATGATGTTAACATAGAACTCCAGTATCTAAAGGTTGGTGGTGATGAAAACCTTCAGAACCTCATATTGGAAGCTCAGAAAGCTCTCAAAAAGTCAGAGAAGGACCATAAGCACAGCTCCGACAGGAGCTAAGTGCATAGGGCTATATAAGAAAGGAGATCGAAGCTATTGAAGCCAAGCTCAGAAGGATGCAGACTGGGCAATCACAGGACATCTCTACTGTAAACACAGTAACAATAAGGATTGCTGCAACCAAAGCATTCAAATGCCAATCATTCCAATCTCAAGTGTAGGAATGGATTTGTTTATGATTGAAGGTGATCGAACCTCAACTGTATCAAAAGCATGGGCTACAACAACAACCACAGTCACACAATCTCCAGAGAAGAAGAAATTATAAACGCACTATAGACGATTGAGGGTACATAAGAAAAGGTCCAAGAACACAAAGCTAAGACAGATGAATTGCTGGGTAAGCCTTAGAAGGAAGAAATGATCCAAAAGTTCATCAAGGAGCATAAGCTACCAATCAAAACGACCACCAAGGCTACAAGGCCAAAACTTATTCCATCAGGACCAACTACAAGATATAGGATAAATACAGATGACTCAAGGATAAAAATTAGAATAGCTGATAGCGTAACGGAGGCGAAAATCCATCAACTAGTCCAAATTCAGAAGATGAAGGCCAATAAGAAGAAGATACCCACTGAACCTTACATACTATTTAGTGTACTTTTGGAAGTCAAAGACTCAACTCTCAAGACGAGGAGACATAGATAGGCACAACTACAACACATTGAATTCATGTACACTCCCAAAGTGGAAGCCGAATTGAAAAGATTGGTAGATAAACATGTCAGGGCAGCAAGATTAAAGATCTATGATTATCTCTCAAGGCCAACAATCAAAAAAACACAACCATGAGGAGACGATGATGGTGATGATGATTTTCCACACTGATAGGAATGTGCAATCCCTCCAGTTGTATAAAAATTGATGTAACAAAACTCAAATGTATTAATTGTAATGTAGTTAAGTTGTTGAGGCTAGAAGTCAAGTAGGTAGTTACAGTCTATGTTAGATACCAGCGTGCAGACGGTTGCAGATGCAAGGGCATAGTGCAGACCACCAGATACAGACTACTATAGCAGACTTTGGATGAATAACTATTGCATTGACAAGCAACAAAAGAGCTTAAAGGCGTCACGATGAGGAACTGAGCTTGCAAACGAGGACCAACATGGCAAGGCATGAACTGAATCAGATCTAAGTGCAGACGAGAGTTGCAGCTGAGACTGGGTGCAGACTAGGGTTGTAGTATGGGATGTAGACTAGGGATGTGACAGAGACTGAGTGCAGACTAGAGATTGCAGAAGATTGGATTGCAGTAGAGATGGTTGCTAGGGTGGGGTCGGAGGTTTGATGTCAACCAAGTGAAGATTCAAGTTAAAGTAACAACGGCAAAAATTCTTGAGATAGTGGACCACCAGCGTTGGAAACGAGATGGTGGGAAACACTAGTGGAAGAGTGTCCCTCTAAAAACAGTGCACTGTCTAGGTTGGTTCCTTAAGCTTACTTGAGTGCTGTTAAATGTGGATTGAAAAGGGAATCGGTGAAAGCTTACTTGAGTGCTGTTGAATGTGGATTGAAAAGCAAAGAGTGCAAAGCGATCTAGCAACTCAAAAATTACTCAAAAAAGGCAAGTCGTGAAGATACAATCGAAAGTGTCACTAGTCTGCAGAAGAACAAAATCTTGCAGCAGAGCCCAGAGTTCGGATATGTGCAAAGCTTCTAGGTTCTTTGTCTTTCATACAAGTTGGATAACTTGTAAAAGGAAAGTCTCTTGTAAACAAAAACAAGAAGATAGTGATACTCACCTCTTGGGTTGACTACACTAGTCACCAAGGGAAGATTGGACTAAGCTCTCGATCATCATTTGATATCGAGTGTCTGAACCAGTATAAATATTGTGTCCATTTACTGCTTTCATTATACTGATATTTAGAATTGCTTCTAACAAATTATCACAGCCGAAAACGAGATAAAGACTCAGGGTAGATAGTATCATCTGCAGACTACCTGATTAGTCCACACACAATACTAGTCTGTACAATATGATTATTCCGAAAAAAAAAGACCACTAAAGTCTTGTAAACTTTTCACATCCCCCCCTCTAGGTCGAAACTCAAACCTACAATTGGTATCAGAGCCTAACTTTCCAGACTTAACAGTTATTGAAAAGAAAAGGTCACATATTATACTTGCAAAGAAGTTACTAACAGTTTGCTTGTGTGAAGATTATCATCAACAATGGCAACACCAAAGTTTCCTAAATGTCCTAACAGTGGAGAACCTCCAACTTGCTCTTTCGACAAGTTCAACCACTGGAAACTGAGAATGCTTGCACATCTCAACTCCATTGATGAGAGGATACAAGATATTGTCATGGATGGACCAAATGTTCCAATGTTGCCAAATCCAAAGGACTCATCAAGAGAAATACAACGGCCAAAATCCCTCTGGACCAGAGAAGACTGGGATCTAGAGATGGTTGGGATAAAAGCTCTAAATCAAATCTTCAAATCCCTAGATGACAACATGTTTGAAATTGTGGTTCATACCAAGACAGCAAATGAAGTATAGGAAGCTCTAATGCTAAGAAACGAAGGAACTAATGAGATCAGAGAGAACAAGAAAGATGTATTGATACAACAATACGAGCTGGTCTCATTGAGGTCTGATGAAGACCTGACAACCTTCTTTGAAGGATTCAACATTCTCATTAACAATCTCAAAACTTTGGGAAAGACATACGAAAATAAGGAAGTCAATCTTAAGTTTGTAAGATCTTTTGGTGAGATCTGGAACACAAAGACAACTAGAATAAGAGAATCCAGAGATCTAACTAAGATGTCCCTGGCTACTCTTTATGGTGTTCTGCACACTTACAATCTTGAAGTTGAGCAGAAGAAGCAGATTGATAATGCAAGAAAGAAAACCTTAGCTTTCAAAGCTCAAGAGAGAGTTTTGAAATCCATGGCAGAAGAAGAGAATAATGATACCTCATCTGTAAGTGAAGAAGATTTATTAGAGGAACTGACACTGATGGGGAAGAAATTCAAGAAGCTATTCAAAAAGAATTTTCCCAAAACTCTCTCTAATTGTTGAATTTTCCACATTCTAATTGTTGTACTTGAAGTCCTAAGAAATATTTTAGTTCCCACATTAAATTCATTTGAAATTTCGATTTCATTAATTCTCCAAAACGTTCACAAAGTTTATTATTAGTGCAACCAAATATAATATCATTAACATAGATTTTCACTAATAATATATGTTTCTTTTGTTTCTTGAGGAACTGAGTGGTATCCGTCTTACCTCTTTTAAATTTATTTTCACATAGAAATGTTGAGAGGGTTTCATAAAATGCCCTAGGTGCTTGTTTTAATCCATATAATGCCTTTGCCTAAGCTATATAAATATTCTTGATATTCAGAGTCTTCAAGTCAGGAGGTTGTTCAACATAAACTTCCTCTTGGAGCTTTCCATTTAGAAATGCACTTTTTACACCCATTTGATAGACTTTAAATCCTTGATATGCAGCATGGGCCAGAAACATTCTTATGGCTTCTAATCTTGCTATAGGGGCAAAGGTTTCATCAAAGTATATTCCTTCTTCTTGTGAGTATCCATTAGCAACTAATCTAGTTTTGTTTCTGATGACTATTCCATTTTCATTAGATTTGTTTCTAAATTCCCATTTGTAGCCTACAATTGGATAGTTCTTGGGTCTTGGTGTTAGATACCAAACCTTATTTCTTTGGAACTCATTTAGTTCTTCTTGCATAGCATCTACCTAGTTTGGATCATTTAAGACTTCACCTATTATCTTAGGTTCTATTTCTGATATAAAGCATGTAGATAGGCATTCTCCATTTGTTGCCCTTCTAGTCTACTCAGGTACAACCTTATCTCCAATGATGTCATCCTGTGTATGTGCCTTGATCCATATTCTTTTATCTTTTCATTAGTTTCCAATTGTTGTTGAGTTTTTTCTTCAGTCTCGGCTACATTGTCATTGTGTGCAGACGACTCTTCCTTGTTTGTAGTTTCAATGACCTCTTTTGTAGCCTATTCATTACATGCACATTCCTCATCAAATACATTCGCATCTCTTATGAATGTTTTTAATTCATCAAATGATATGTGAATTGAGTCCTCAACTGTTTGTGTTTTTTTATTTTACACTCTAAAGGCGTTGGTATTTGTAAAATACCCTAAAAAAGTTACCTCATCTGTCTTAGGATCAAATTTTTGTAGGTAGCTTTTTTCATTATTATGTATATAACATATGCATCCAAAAACATGGAAGTATTTGACACTTGGTGTCTTTCCTATCCATAATTCAAAGGGAGTCTTTTTATATAGCTTATGAATTGTGCATCTATTCTGAGTATAGCAAGCTGTATTAACTACTTCTGCCCAAAAGTTTTTAGATAAGTTTGCATCAGAAAGTATTATCCTAGGTGCCTCTATGAGTGTTCTATTTTTCCTCTCAGCCGTACCAATTTGTTGAGATGTTCTGGGTGCTGAGAAGTTGTGTTTAATTCCATGATCCTTGAGTAGACATCTACTCTTGTTAGATCAAATTCAGTGTCATGATCACTTTTAATTTTGATCACTTCTATACCTTTTTCATTTTGAATTTTCCTAAGAAACCTAGTCAACAGACTCCAAGTTTCACTCTTTTTATGCAAAAACATTACCTAAGTATATCTCGAGTAATCATCTACTATAACTAAAGTGTACTTCTTTCTGTTTAAGCTTTCTACCTCAACTCGACCAAATATATCCAAATGTAATAATTCCAGAATTCTAGTTGATTCTAAAGAGTTTAAGGGTTTAAAACTTGCTTTAGTCTGCTTTCCTTCCTAACATGGTCTGTATAGTTTATCTTTTTTAAATTTTAGTTGTGGAAGTCCTCTCACTAGGTTTTCTGAAGATAATCTAGCTATAGTTTTGAAATTAAGATGAGCTAATCTTTTGTGCCATACCTAGTTTGTGTTCTCAGCTTCTTTAATATAAAAGCATGTTATTTGTTCTGACTGTGATGAGTCAAAGTCTACTGGATACATGTTTCCTTGTCTAACTCCTAGTAATTTTTCTTCTTGTGTGACTCTATCCTTTACTTGACATGTATCATAAGTGAATGATATATCATAATTTTTACCACACAATTGACTAATGGATAGCAGGTTATGTTCTAAGCCTTTAACATAAGCAATATTTCTAAAGATTAAGGAACCTATACCAAGGGTTCCATAACCTTTAATTGTACATGCTTTTCCTCCTCCAAATATGAAGAGAGGTCCTTGCTCCTTTCTGTAGCCTTCAACGATGAACTTGTTCTTTGTCATGTGTCTTGAGCATCCACTGTCAAGATACCATATACCTCTTTGTCTTTCCTGCATTTGAAAACATAGAGAACTTGTACATGGCCTATTCATATAGGTCCTTATTGGTTAGCTTTTGGAATCCACACTTGAATTATCTTCTTGTGAGAATTCCAGCACTCAAATTACTTATGGCCAAGTTTGCCACAGGTAAAGCAATAGATCTTTGGTCTTGTACTTATAAGTGGTCTCCTCCACTTTGTATTCTGCATTTCACATGAGTATATGTGTCTCGAGTTTGGCCTTCAACATGTTGTTTTGGAGAAGTTGTTCCATACTGAGTAGTTTGGTACATAATGAGCTTCATAAGGCCTTTCATTGAATCCCGTTTTAAGATTCTTAGCCTTCTGTACCTTTTGATATTTTTCATCAACGCGTACTAGTGGTCTACTACAGCTCTTCTGGGTTTGAGCAGCAGAGATCTTATTTTTCAGTAGAGATCTCTTCTGTAGACAATTCTTGCTTTTTAGAACATTCTATTCAGTGGAGCTTTTGCTCTTTTGCATAGTCTGTGCAGCAGAGCTTTTCCTCTTATACACACCTACTGCAGTAGAGGTATTCCTCTTATGCACATATGGTGCAGTTGAGGTGTTCCTCTTCTACACAGTTTTTGCAGTAGTCTGCTTTGCTTCCTTGGTGATGACTTTCTTGTCTGCATTATTGTGTAACCAATCATTATACCCTAACCCAGCTTTATCATGGGAGGATTGACCGGTATTGAGCAATTTTTACAAACATAAAGTCTTACCATTCCAAGCATCCACTTGCTTCTAAAGCTCAATGTTTCTCAAAGTAAATGCTTCCACTACTGTATTGAGAAGTTTCACCTTTTCCTTTGCTTCTTTCAATTCATTTTGAACATGGATATGACTATTATTAGTTTTTTCATCTGTTAAATTGCATTTCTCTTTGAGACTTGCAATCTGCTTAAGATTTTTCTTTATTTTCCTTTACAATAGAAATAAAGTTCTCAGAGGTTTCTTGAAGTGCTTCCTTCAATTCCTCTATGGTGGCATCTGAGTCACAAAGATCAAATACCTGCTGCTTTTCATCATCCTTAGCCATGAGACACAGCTGAATGTTTGAGATTGTGTCTTCATCATCAGAGTTTGTATCGCTCCATGCTTTTTGCAACATAGGCCTTGCCTCTTTCTTTTCTTCCAAAATTGCCCTTGCTGTGGCCTTTTTGAATTTTGGTGCAGACGAGTCTTGTGTTGCAACTTGGACATGCTTGTTTAAGATCTTTTGTAATGACGTCCTTCAATCATTCCAATGACGTCCCCAATCAAAGTTTGTGATTGGTGTGGATTTATTCTGTATAGCGTCTATGGCCCTTAAGGAATCAACTTGGTCTTGAAGACCGTGCTGTTCTTCCAGCTCTGGTTGGCCTCTTGATTGGTAGTTTGTGTTGTGCCACAAACTCTTTAATCATTTTTTCGCTTAGGGCCTTCTTCTTTATCTTTGCTTGTTTTCTTTTAGCAAGCACTTGAGTGTCTATGGCTTTCTACTGTAGTAGACTTTCTCCTATTGCTTTTGACCGTCTGTATGACAGTGTCAATAATCTTCTCAGGAGAAGGCCTTTCCTAAGTTGTTGATGTTGTTGTTGTCTATGTTGCGGTTGTAGTTGTTAGTTGGTCTTCTGCAATTATTGATGTGTCCATTCCACTGTTGATGAATAGAATAATTGCTGTTGTTGTTGTTGGCTTTGCTACAAGAGGCCTGATTGTGAGGGAGGGTGCAACAGAGGTAACTAGAGCTGGTTCCATCTATAAGGCTGATATGTTTGCCTCTATTACCCTTATTTCATCATGGGTGTATCCTTCTGCAATGAGCCTATGTCGAAGCTCAACTCGAGGTCCTTCCCTTATCTCTTGAAAGCTTACTTGAGCTTCCAAGATCAGGTTCTTCAAATTTTCATCTCCTCCGGCCTTCAGGAACTGAATTGCCATATTTGCATCATAAAGAGTAGCAATTTTTGGTACCTTAGGTGGGATTTTTGAAGAAGATGTCTCAATAATTTGCCCAGTTTGTACTATTGCAGACTCCTCAATAGCCTATCTAATCTGCACTATTTCTGTAGACTCTGTTTCCTTCTCCTCTGTGGCGAGTGGTTCTGCAGCAGGTTCATCCGACACAGTTTCTTCGTCGGAAGTCTTGGTTACTCTTGGTTGCTTCATTTGAGCTGGCATTTTTTTGATTTGGTTCTTGCTAATCTGGTTTGTACTGCAGTAGTCTGCACTACTGTAGTGGTCTGCTTGGCCTTCCGTCTAGTCTGTACTTCTTCAGTCTTTGGTTCTACAGGTTTGACAATGGTCTTCACTACTGTAGCCTCTCTTGTCAACCCAATAGGAAGCTTGCTTATTTTCTTTATATCAATCTGTTTGGCCGTGTTCCATGGCCTTCCTCCCTTCTCTGAGAGCTTCAATTTTTGTTTTAGAAGGATGCTGATTATCCTTCTAAATAGTGGTTGTCTAGCTTATACTGCTTTGGCAAGTTGATACATGAGTAAACTTGCCCAGTTGACTTTGGTTTTTGTAAGAATTACCCACATGATCTCCTGCCGATCAGTTGTAATCTTATCTTTGCTGAACTCTCTAGACAGGATGATCTTCTTCACGATGTCAGCAAGTAGCTTGTGCTCCTTTGATAAGAACTTCTTCATTGTTCTTATCCCTTCGTTCCCACCTTTCTTGGCTGAGCATTTCTTGTCTTCCCAATGTCACAACATCTTGTGGAATGACCCTAGAATCTTCATTTGGAAGATTGAAGAATTGTGCGAAGTCATCTGGTTTCACAAAGATTGAAATCCCCCTTGCAGTAGAGGTGTATGAGATAAGTTACAGGTTGTCTGCAACTTGCGCCTTTTTGATCAAGTCCAATACTTCATCATCATAGATCCTGCTTGTATGTTGACACCGGAATTTTAGTCCAGCCTCTTCGATCAGGTCAACTATGTCTTTGACCTAATCTGATTCGTTACCTATTGTATTGAAATCTAACACAACGTCGGTTTTTAGTTCAATCTTTCTTGTCGGACACTTCTGAGATTCAGTGGACTTAAGGCTTTTCTTCGATGAGCTTGATGGTGTGTTGGCCATTTTGAAAGAAATTAGAAGAATTGCAGTGTTTAGAAATCGAATTTTGAAAATTTTTCAGAAGGTTAGGGTTTTGATTTCGTGCAGTAGAGCGCTCGAGAGTTTAGAGAGCGAGAGAGAGTTAGAGTGTGGTTAGAGAGAGAAAGAGTATAATAGAGAGAAAAGTGATTTTCTATTTGAAAATCTACAGTTTTTATAGTCGTTTGGAAAATATGACCGTTGACAGTGTTTTTCTAGCCATTATGCAGTGACAGTCATTATTTGACCGTTGCACGTAATTTTAGGAAAGCAGTTATTTAATGTTTAAAACCAGATTTAGTTTCCTGAAATAGATACAGTAGGGCAATATTAATTCTAGTATGCACTCTACTTATTGACTAGGCAGTAGAGCAATATTGTTAGTCTGCATTTTTTACAAATAATGCTAGTCTACTTTCTACATATGCAGTAGACCAGTAAAACATTTTGGCCAGTTTCACTCTCTTAAATCAAGTATACCCAATTCTCTACGAAACCGAATAAACTTGCTTTCATCAAGAGGTTTTGTAAAAATGTCTGCTACTTATTTTTCTATTGGAATGTATTCCAATTTAATATGACCTTTCTCCACATGATCTATGATAAAATGATATCTGACATCAATGTGCTTGGTTCTTGAATGAAAGATTGGATTTTCTGAAATAGCCATTGCAGACGTGTTGTCACAAACTATAGAGGTTTTAGAAAATATCATACCATAGTTTGCAAGTTGTAACCTCGTCCATAGTATTTGTGCAGCACAGATTCCAGCAGCAATGTATTCGGCTGCTGCAGTAGAGGTAGATGCAATAGTCTGCTTCTTGTTGAACCATGATATTAACCTTTCTCCAATGAATTGACATGATCCACTTGTGCCTTTTCTCTCAACTATATATCCTACAAAATCTGCATCTGAAAAACCTATCAGTGTAAAATCTAATTCCCTAAAATATCATACACCAAGGTTTTGAGTTCCTTTGAGATATCTCAGTATTCTCTTTACTACACTGTAATGGGATTCCTTGGGATGAGATTGATATCTTGCACAAACATAGACTGCATATTGAATGTCTGGTTTGCTTACAGTAAGGTATAACAATAGCCCTATTATCCCTTTATACGGTGTTTGATTTATTTTCTTTCCATGTTAATCTTTATCTATTTTAATTGATGTGCTCGTAGGGGTTTTCATATGACTAGCACTTTCTAAACCATGCTTTTTAATTGTGTTTTTTAAGTACTTGGATTGATTTAAAAAGATTCCACTTTTTAATCGTTGTACTTACGGACCTAGGAAATATTTTAGTTACCCCATTAAACTCATTTGAAATTTGGATTTCATTAGTTCTACAAATGTATCACAAAGCTTATTATTAGTGCAATCAAATATAATATCATCAACATAAATTTGCACTAACAATATATGTTCCTTATGTTTCTTTAGGAATAGATTAGTATATACTTTACCTCTTTCAAATTTATTTTCACAAAGAAAAGTTGAGAGGGTTTCATACCATGCCCCAGATGCTTGTTTTAGCCCATATAATTCCTTGTCTAACCTATATACATGCTCTCGATATTCATAGCCCTAAAAGACAGGAGATTGTTCCACATAAACTTCCTCTTGCATCTTTCCATTTAGGAATGCACGTTTTACATCCATTTGATAGACTTTAAATCCTTCATATGCAGCATAGGCAAGGAACATTCTTATGTCATCTAATCTTGCTACAGGGGTAAAGGTTTCATCAAAATCAATCCCTTCCTCTTGTGAGTACCCTTTATCAACTAATCTAGCCTTCTTTTTTATTATTATTCTATTTTCATCAGATTTGTTTCTAAACACCCATTTGCAGCCTACAATTGGATAGGTTTTGGGTCTTGGTATGAGATACTATACCTCATTTATTTCGAACTCATTTAGTTCTTCTTGCATAGCATCTACCCAGTTTGGATCATTTATAGCTTCACTTATTACCTTTGGCTCTATTTCAAATATGAAATAGTTTAGACAGACATTCTGCATTTGTTGCCCTTCTAGTCAGCACAGATGCATTCTTATCTCCTATTATGTCATCTTGTGTATGTGCCTTAATCAATCTTCCTTTGTCTTATTCATTAGTTTCCAATTGTTGTTGAGGTTGTTCTGTAGTGTCATTGTGTCCAGAAGACACTTCCTTGTCTGTGGTGTTAATGACCTCTTCTGCAGCCTATTAATTGCATGCACATTCCTTATCAAATACATTTGCATCTCTTATGAATGTTTCTTTTTCATCAAACAATATATGAACTGACACCTCAACAGTCTGTGTTGTTTTATTGTATACTCTAAATGCTTTGTTGTTTGTTGAGTATCCTAAGAAGGTTGCCTCATCTGCCTTAAGATCAAATTTCTGTAAATAGTTTTTATCATTGTTGTGTATATAAAAAATGCATCCAAAGCCATGAAAGTATTTAACACTTGGTGTCTTTCCTTTCTACAATTCATATAGGGTTTTCTTATAAAGCTTGTGAATTGTGCATCTATTCTGAGTGATGCAAGCTGTATTAACTGCTTCTACCCAGAAGCGTTTAAATAAGTTTACATCAGAAAGCATTGTTCTAGTTGTCTCTATGAGTGTTCTATTCTTTCTCTCAGCCACACCATTTTGTTAGGGGGTTCTAGGTGCTAGGAAGTTATGTTTAATTCCATGATCATTGCAGTAGACATCTATTCCTATCTGATCAAATTTAGTTCCATGATCAATTTTAATTGTGATTACTTCTATTCCTTTTTCATTCTGGATCTTTCTAAGGAACCTTGTCCGCAGACTACATTTTTCACTCTTTTTATGTAAAAATATTACCCAAGTATATCTGGAGTAATCATCTTGTGTACCTTTTTCTGCTTAAGCTTTCCACCTCGACTAGACCAAAAAGATCCATATGTAATAATTGAAGAATCTTAATTGATTCTGAGGAGTTTAAGGGTTTAAAGCTTGTCCTAGTCTGCTTTCCTTCCTGACATGGTCTACATAGTTTATCCTTTTTAAATTTTATTTGAAGGAGTCCTCTTACTAGATTCACTGAGGATCATCTTGCTATTGTTTTGAAGTTAAGATGAGCTAATCGTTTGTGCCATAGCCAGTTTATATCTTAAGCTTCTTTAGTGTAGAAACAAGTTATTAGTTCTCACTATGATGAACCAAAGTCTATTGCACATATGTTTCCTTTTCTAATTCCAAATAATTTGACTTCTTGTGTGATTTTATCTTTTACTTGGCATGTATCATAAGTAAATGACACACCATATTTTTTTATCACACAATTGACTAATGGATAGCAAGTTATATTCTAAGTCCTTAACAAAAGCAACATCTCTAAAGATTAAGGAACCTATACCAAGGGTTACATTACCTTTAGTTGTACCTCCCTTTTCTCCTCCAAATATGACAAGAGGTCCTTGTTCTTTTCTGAAATCTTCAAGGCTGGATTTGTTTCCTGTCATGTGTCCTGAGCATCCATTATCCAAGTACCATATCCCCTTTTTCTTTTCCTGGAATGAAAACATGGAGAGCTTGTACATGGTACCCACTCATTTGGGTCCTTATTGGTTAGCGTTTGGAATCCACAGTTGAATTATCTTCTTGTGTGAGTTCCAGCATTCAAATGATTTATGGTCGATTTTGTCACAGGTAAAGCAGTAGACCTTTGGTCTTATGGTTCTTAGTGGTCTGCTCCACTTAGTCTGCGGCTCTTGACTTGAGCAAGTGTGTCTCAAATATGGTTTTCTCCAAGTTGATCTTGAGAAGTTATTCCATACTGAGTAGTTAGATGTATGTTGAGCTTCATAAGGCCTTTCTCTAAATTCCCTTTTAGAGTTTCATGCATTCTGCTTTTTATTATATTTATCATAAGCATGTACTCGAAATCTACTCCAATTCATTTGAGGTTGAGGAGTAGAGATCTTACTTTGCAGTAGAGATCTCATGAGCCTTTTGTTCTTTCTCAATACTGTTGGTGCAACTAAGCTTTTACTGTTTTGCACAGTTTGTGCAACAGAGCGTTGGCTCTTATGCACATATGCTGTAGTAGAGAGATTCTTCTTCTGCACTCCTGCTTCAATAGGAATGTTCTTTTTTCTTTAGAACTTTTACAATGGTCTACTCAACTTCCTTGGTAGTGACTTTTTATCTACATTGTTGTTCAACCAGTCATTATATCCCAACCCAGTTTTATCATAAGAGGATTGACCTGCATTGATTAGTTTTTACAGATCTAAGGTCTTGCCATTCCAGGCATCTACCTGCTTTTGAAGCTGAGTGTTTCTCAATGTATGTGTTTCCACTACTGTATTGAGAAGTTTCACCTTTTCATTTGCTTCTTTCTACTTATCTTGAGCATTGATTAGACTATTATTAGTCTCTTCATTTAAATTGCATTTCTCTTTGAGAATTGCAATTTGCTTAAGATTTTCTTTAGTTTCCTTTAAAAAGAAAATAAGGCTTTCAGAGATTTTTTGAAGTGCTTCCTTCAATTCCTCTGTGGTGGTCTGTGAGTCAGAGAGATAAAATACCTGCTTTTGTTCATCTTCTTTGGCCATGAGACATAGCTGAGCATTTGACATGATATCTTCATCATCAGAGTCTGTGTCACTCCAAGTCTTTCCTGCATAAGCTTTGCCTCTTTCCTTTCTTCTAGAGGTGACCTTGTTGTGGTCCTCCTTAAATTTTGGTGCAGACGAGTCTTAGGTTGGTTGTCTGCATTGAGCAGCAAAGTGACCTGGTTTGCCATTGTAGCAGACTTCCTTTTCTGCATCTTTGGTTTTTGAGGGAAATTTCTTTTTGAAGGTTCTGTTTTTGAATAGCTTCTTGAACTTCTTTCCTATCATTGTTCTTCTGATAGATCTTGTTCACTTGAACACGAGGTATCACTGTTCTCCTCTTCTGCCATGTATTTCAAAACTCTCTCTTGAGCTTTGAAGGCTAAGGGTTTCTTTCTTGCATCATCAATCTGTTTCTTTTGCTCAACCTCAAGATTGTAGGTGTGTAGAACACCATACAGTTGAGCCACGGACATCTTTGTTAGATCTCTGGATTCTCTTATAGTTTTTGTCTTTTGTTCCAAATTTCACCAAGAGCTCTCACGAACTTTAGGTTGACTTCCTTGTTTTCCAAAGTCTTTCCTAAGGTTTTGAGATTGTTGATGAGAACATTGAATCTTTCAAACAAGGTGGTCAGATTCTCATCAGATCTCATTGAGACCAGTTCCTATTGTTGTATCAATACGTGCTTCTTGTTTTCCCTGATTTCATTAGTTCCTTCATTTCTTAGTAGTAGAGCCTCCCATGCTTCATTTGTTGTCTTGGTATGAACCACAATTTCAAACATGTTATCATCTAGGGATTTGAATATTTTATTTATAGTTTTCCTTCCAACCATCTATAGATCCTGGTCTTCTCTCGACTAGAGGGATTTTGGTCGTTAAAATTCTCTTGTTGAATCCTTTGGATCTGACATCATTGGTACTTTTGGTCCATCTAGGATAATGTCTTGCATCCTTTCATCAATTGAGTTGAGATGTGCAAGCATTCTTAGTTTCTAGTGGTTGAATTTGTCGAAAGAGTAAGTTGGAGGTTCTCCACTGTTGGGACATTTGCGGAACTTTGGAGGTGTCATTGTTTATGATAATCTTCACACAAATAAACTATTAGTAACTTCTTTGCAAATAAAATGTGTGACCTTTTCTTTTCAATAACTGTTAAGTCTGGAAAGTCAGGTTCTGATACCAATTGTAAGGTTCGAGTTTCAACCTAGAAGGGGTGAATAGGTTGTATAAGTCTTTAATAATCTTTTTATGTGGAATACTAATTCTCTGGAGACTATTGTTGTATGCAGACTACTCAGGTAGTCTGCAGATGACAATTGGTAGTCTGCAGCACACATTTGTAACTCTTTGAGTTTTTCTCTGTTTGGCTGTGATGATTTGCTAGAAAGAATTCTAAGTAATAATGCATTAAAGACAATAAATAGACATAGTATTTATATTAGTTCAGACACTCGATATCAAATGAAAATCGAGAACTTAGTCAAGTCTTCCCTTGGTGACCAGTGTAGTCAAGCCAAGAGGTGAGTATCACTATCTTCTTGTTTGAGCTTACAAGAATCTTCCTTTTTTACAAGTTGTCTTACTTGTACAAAAGATTAAGAACCTAGATTCTTTGCATAAATCAAAACTCTCGACTCTACTCCAAGACTTGTTCTTCTGCAGAACAATGATACTTTCAACTGTATCTTTATGATTTGGCTTTCTTGAGTAATCTCTAAATGTCTTAATTGCTTTGCACTCTTTTTCCTTTCAATCCTTATTCAACAGCTCTACTCAAAGAGCCTTACCGGTTGCCTTTTAAAGGCTCAAGGAACAAACCTATTGCAACGTACTGTTCTTGGAATGACACTTTGCCACTACTGTTCCCCACCATCTCGTTCCTGATGCTTGTAGTCCACTATCCCCAGAATTTGTACGGTTGCTACTTTAACTCAAATCCTCGCTTGATTGACTTCAAACCTCTTACCCCACCCTGGCAATCATCTCTCCTGCAATCTAGTCTGCTGCATCTTCTAGTCTGCACTCAGTCTCTGTTACAACCCTAGTCTGCATCCCATACTACAATCCTAGTCTACACCCAGTCTCTGTTACAACTCCTGTCTGCACTCAGAACTGATTCAGTTCATGCCTTTCCATGTTGGTCCTCGTCTGCAAGCTCAGTCCTTCATCCTGAAGCCTTTGATTTCTTTTGTTGCTTATCAATGCAATAGTTGTTCATCCAAAGTCCTCTGTAGAAGTCTGTATCTGGTGGTTTGCATGATGTCCAAACATCTGCAACCGTCTTCTCACTGGCATCTAACCTAGACTGCAACTACCTACTTGACTTCACCCTAAACACACTAACTACACTATAAATAATACATCTAAGTTTTGTTACATAAAATTCTATACAAATGGAGGGATCACATAATTCTATCACAATCATAAATTCAAAAGATTACTCAAGAGAGCTAAATCATAAAGAATACAGAAAAAGGAGTTCGCTAATCTCCAGAAAACCATAACTTGGAGAAAAGTCCAGAAGATTGGATAAGTGCAAAAATCTGAGTTCTTCATCTTTTGTACAAGTTAGATAACTTGTAAAAGTAAGTTTTCTTGTAAGCTACAAATAAGAAGATAGTGATACTCACCTCTTGGCTTGACTACACTGGTCATCATGGGAAGACTGGACTAAACTCTCGTTTATCAATTGATAACGAGCGTCTGAACCAGTATAAATACTGTGTGTCTTACTTTCTTTTATTGCTTGATATTTAGAACTGTTAAAAACTAATTATCACAGCCAAACAGAGACAAACTCAAAGACTGTAAAGTCTCTGCTGCAGACCACCGAGTGTCTCCCGCAGACTACCTAAGTGGTCTGCATAGAATAGTGGTCTGTAAAGAACATATAATCCCATGCATATTTTTTAAATCAACCTATTCATCCCCCCCCCCTCCTAGGTTGAAGCTTGAACCTTATCACATCACCTATTGCAGACGAATTTGGACAGTACTTCAAAGTCCTAAATGAAGGATCGAGAATCATCCCATCTTCCGTAATAGCAGACGGAAGGCATGCCATGCTAAGCAAAGACAAACAGAAAGAAGGAATTAGAACCATGAAGAATTACCTATCTAAGGAGCACAAGTTGCTCGCAGATGTTGTCAAGAAAGTTATTTTGTCCAGAGAATTCTTTAAACATCACATCACATCTGATCAACAGGAGATTCTCTTATAATACATGATAAACTGGGTGAAATTGCTCATGTATCAGCTAGTAAAGGCTATGGCAGCAAAACAGCCTTTGCTTGGAAGGGTAATGAGCATCATCATCAAGGGAAAGCTGAAATTATCTGAGAAGGAAGGGAGGCCATGGACAATGGCCAAACAAATAGACGTGAGAAAGATAGGCAAGTAGCCAATCGGATTCATAAAGAAGGCTGCAGCTATGCAGACCACCCTTCAAAGAAGACTGAGAAGAAGAACAAAGTGTTACAGCAAAGTACAACTAACCAAGATGAAGTACCCAAGGGAAACAAGAAGAACATCTTGAAGACCTCAGATGAGGAGACCATATCAGATTATCCTATTGTAGAGTTAACGGAGATGGAAATTGAAACACAATTGACAGGAGAGCAGACTAGGCAACAAATTGAGGGTTCATTCTCATGAACCATGCCACCAAAGAAGCCAAAACTTGCTGCGCTTCATGATGCCAATGCGGCACTGAAATACATGAAGGCTGGTTCAGACAAAAACCTCCAAAATGTAATCTTGGAAGCTAAAAGAAGCTATCAAGAGATTAGGGAAGGATCATAAGCTCAACTGGGATAGGAACTCAGCGCGCAAGGATACACAAGGAAAGAGATAGAGGCTATTGAAGCCAAACTCACCATAATGCAAGTGTAGTAACAATCAGGTCTGTAGCAACCGAACCCTCAACAATAGCAATCATTTTAATTTTCACTATTGGAATGGATTCATTTATGACTGAAGAAGATCGCCCGACAACAACAATAGTGGCTTGTGCCACAACAACAACCACTGAAGTCAGACAATCTCCAAAAAAAAGGAGAAGATTGTTAAAGAACTACAGACTGCTTAAGCTATACAGGAAAGAATTGAAAGACACAAGACCAGAACCTATGAACTCCTAGGAAAATCAGAGCAAGAAGAAATGATGAAAAAGTCATAGAAGGAAGAAATGATAAAAGAGTTCGTTAGGGAGCACAAACTTCGAATTAAAAGGATATCAAGGACTGTCGTGCCAAAGCTGATTCCATCAGGACCAACTATACGATACAGAATAAATCTAGATGGGTCGAAGACAGAAATTGGAATAATTGATGGTATGACAGAAGTAGAAATCCACCAACTAGTTCAGATTAAAAAGATGGAGGCAAAACAAAACGAAAAGATGCACAGAACCATACATCTTATTTAGTGGAGCACTTGAAGTAAAGGACCCAACACTAAAAACAAGGAAACATAAACATGTCAGAGCTGTAACTCTGGAGATCTATGACTATCTCTCCAAACCAACTATTGGAAGAACATAGCTATCAGGAGACGATGGTGATGATGATCTACCACACTCAGAAACTCAAGACGACGACGATGATATTATTGATGAAGTTACTAAAGAAGGAATTCAAGAGCAAACAAAAGCAGAATAGGCAACAGCCGAGCCCCCAGCAACCAAGTTTCCTGCAACTGAGTCTGCTACAGTAGAACCTATAAAAGAGTTTCTTATAGCAGCCTCATCTAAAAAAGGAGTAGGAACAGAGTCATTTAAAGAAGAAGTAGCAACAGAGTCTTCAGCAAGGGAATAAGCAACTGAATCACCTACAGCTGAGGAAAAAGCAACTGAATCACCTGCATGTAAGGAATAAGCTGTTGAATCATCTGTAGCTAAGGGTAAAGCAGCAGAATCATCCGTAGCAAACCTTCCAACTAAAGTACCTATAGTGTAGACTGAGGCATCACTATCTAAGCACACAGCTGAGGCATCACCAGCTAAGGATGCAGCTGAGGCTACTCTAGCGCAGCTCATGGGAGAATTTACACAAGTTACTATGCTTGATCTCACCCCCACACAAACAGAAGAAATAGTCATAGTGGAAGAGAAATCCATAGATACCACAGAGACTACGACAGATCAAGCTCCAAAGGAGAACACACTCGAAGAAATGAACCAGAAATGGACAATTGACACACCTCAGAAAGGTCAAAGTCCATTCAACATCATGTTTTCACCACCTTCATCTTTTGGTATGATGCAAGCAAAGGCATATCCACCGTCTATTGGATTTCCTCAAGGATTAATGTATTGTGGCTCCTCTGACATATAGATGACACCTCAAACGATAGCCAGAGAAAGGAAGCAAGCTCTCGAAGAAGTCCAAAATAATTTCAGTTTAGGAAAGACCATCATCTATTGCAAGAACAACAGCAAAGAGGGAACCGTCTGTGCATCAAGAATCCTTTCCTTTAGAAATTACAGTAGAGTACAGACTTTGCCAACTGGATCAAGAAGTCTATAACATGCATGAATGGACAAAAGAGGCATTCCATGAGTTTCTCGACAGTCTGTAACCAATTGCAGCACACTTGGAAGCTAAAAAGAAAACAAGAACCAAGAGCTTTGAGAACTTTCATGCGACACTCAAAAACTTAGGAGTAGGCCTCATAGACCAAATGCAAAGAGCCAATGCCATGAACCTGCAGCAATATAGACTCAGCTCATCCAATCTTAACAAATTTAAGGGACAACACTATGCTGATCTACAAAAAATTCAAACAACCCTGCAGACCACTCAACAACAGTTTACTTAGCAGATCCACAACAATGATACAAGATTAGGAATGCTAGAAAACAAACTTCTAATAGAAACAGACAAGGCAACAGTTGCTCAACAGAACACTTCTTCTGAAATAAGAGCTATCAGGATTGCCCTCGAAGCCCTCACAACTACCCTAAATGCTATAAAAAGGGGGAGAAGAAGACACCGGATAAGTTTGCAGCACAGGGAGAGAAGTTTGTAGCAAAGGGAAAGATCGCAGAAGACCTGAAAAGAATACCAACAACCGAAGATGAAAGAGAAAGGTCTACAAAAAGGGTTAAAGTATCAGACATCAGGTCACAGAATTCACGGGGAGTTGACCTATGTAGAAAGAAGAAGACATCATAAGAGGAACATCCTCATAAGCACAGTAGAGGAATAGTAGAAGAACATCAACACAAGCACAGCAAAGAAAACGAACATCAAAGGTAAAGGTAAGTTTCTCTCCTATTGTTTTGTCTCAATTTTGTTTCAAAACAATGTAATTAAGATGTAAGATAAGTAGCTAGCTTGTTGTTTTATTTAGAAGTTTTTTTAGCATCAATTTTGGAGGAGATTGATAGGAATGTGCAATCCCTCCAATTGTATAGAAATTGATGAACAAAACTTAGGAGTATTAACCGTGATGTAGTTAGTGTGCTGAGGCTAGAAATCAATTAGATAGTTGCAGTCTAGGTCAGATGCTGGAGAGCAGACAGTAGCAGATGAGGAGCATCGTGTGGGACACCAGATATAGACTACTACAGAGGGTGTTGGCAGGGCAACAAAAGACCTGCAAATGCTTCAGGATCTAGGATTGAACTTGCGGACGAGGATCAACACAACAATGCATGAAGTACAACAGATCTGGGTGCAGACGAGGTTGCAGCAGGGACTGGTGCAGATGAGGTCTCACACTATGGAATGCAGACTAAGGTGCATCAGACTGAGTGTAGCAGAGACGGTTCTGGGGTTTGGGTCAAAGGTCTGATGTTAAGAAGATGGCAGTATGAGGATCTGAAGTAGGTGAGTTGTCAACATTAGTTGAGGAACATATGTGACAAACTATCACATCAGATATTGTACACTGTCATGGGTTTATTCCCTTGGCCTATAAAAGGGGATCGTTGAGGCTCAGTGAGTAAGGCTATTGAATGACAGATTGAAACGCAAGCGTGCAAACCATTCAGAAATTCAAAAATTACTCTTGTGAGTCAAATCGTGAAGAATATAGGAAAAAGAGAGTTCATTAGTCTCCATTGAAGAACAATAGCTACAGCAGAGTCGTGTCATTAGTTTTGTGCAAAGATATGGGTTCTTCATCTTTTGTACAAGTTACATGGCTTGTAAAAAGAGGTTGTCTTGTAAGTCTCAAACAAGAAGATAGTGAAATCACCTCTCGACTTGACTACACTCGTCACCAAAAGAAAACTGGACTAAGCTCTTGATTATCATTTGATAACGAGTGTCTAAATGTGTATAAATACTATGTCTATTACTTGCCTTTATTGCTTGATATTTAGAATTATTAGAAACAAATCATTACAACCAAATAGAGATAAACTCAAAGAGTTTGAACTCTCTGGTACAGATCATTAACTGTCATCTGCAGACTACCTATATGGTCTGCATAGAATAGTGGTCTGCAAAGAACAAGTATTCTTCATTAAAAGATTGATTAAGTTTTAAAACAACCTATTCACCTCCTCTCTAGGTTGAAACTTGAACCTTACAATTGGTATCAGAGCCTGACTTTCCAGACTTAACAGTTTGTGGAAAGAAAAAGGTCATTATCTCATTTTCAAAGAAGTTACTAACAGTTTGTTTTTGTGAAAAACAATGGCACCACCAAAGCTTCCTAATAGTTGAGATCCTCCATCATATTCATTTGACAAATTCAACCATTAGAAGCTAAGGATGCTTGCACATCTCAATTCAATAGATGAAAGAATGCACGACATCATCACTAATAGACCTCATATTCCAATGATGCCAAATCATTTGGATGCAACAAAAGAAGTACACAGGCCAAAGACTCTTTGGTCCAAAGAAGACTGCGATCTGGTGCTGGTTGGTAGAAGAGCTCAAAACCAGATATTCAAAGCCCTTGATGATAACATGTTTGAAATAGTGGTTCATGCAATCAATGCAAAGGAGGCATGGGAAGCTCTACTGCTAAGGAATGAAGGAACCAACGAAATAAAGGAGAACAAGAAGGATGCCTTACTGTAACAAAATGATTGGGTCTCAATGAGATCTAATGAAAATATGAGTACCTTCTATGAAAGGTTCAATATTCTCATCAACAATATTAAAACCTTCTGAAAGACTTTCAAAAACAAGGAAGTCAACCGAAAGTTTATGAGATCTCTTGGTGAAATCTGGAGCACAAAGACCATAGCTATAAGGGAATCCATAGATCCAACAAAGATGTCACTGGCTCAATTGTATGGTGTATTGCATACATACAATCTCGAAGTTGAGCAACAGAAAGAAAACCTTGGTTTTCAAAACTCAAGAAAAAATCTTGAAGTCCATGGCAGAAGAGGAGACCACTGATACCTCATTTGCAAGTGAGGAAGGACTATCTGAAAACAAATTACAGATATTTTTGCAAAACCTCTGGATGAGAGTAAGTTTATCCAATCTCGCGGAGAATTGGGTATATTTGATTTAAAACAGTGAAAGTGCCAAAATACTTTACTGCTCTACTGTATATGTAAAATGCAGACTGACATTATTTTATGTAGACTAGCCTTATTATTCTACTGCTTGTTATGGAAGTAGACTAGAAGTAATATTACTTTACTGCATTTATTTTGGAAAGAATATTAACTTTACAAAATGGTTTTCCTTAAATCACGCAATGGTCAAAATTATTGGTTGATACTGTGTGATGGCTAGAAATTTCTACCAACGATAATATTTTTGAGACTATAAAAGGAGAAAATTTTATAAATGAAAAAGCTTTACACTCTCATATACTCTCTCTCTCTCTCTCTCTCTCTCTCTCTAT
>LIEC01011471.1:0-10421 GCA_001925005.1 Drosera capensis | reverse complement strand
GAAGTAACCTAGAATATTCATTAAGCACTAGCTGTTTTTATATCATGACTGATTTTTCTTATTGGCATCACATTGCAACACAGTAAGCCAGATGGAAGAGGACTTGTTGAATCAATGGTTCAATTTCTTTTAGAGGGAAAAAATACAGGACATATTTTCTTTTAATAAGAGCTTAATTAAAACGATACAAAACGAAGTTGATTGAAAAGAAAAGCCAAAACTTTTTCTTGAAATTACAAGATCATTTCACGTCATACATGAGAAATTCAAGCACACAGCAAATACCTGCCATGAATTTGCAACGAGTACAGGAAGTTCTATGACAGGAAATCAATCATCTTAATGCAAACGCTAGAGAGCACCAAGACGACAATAGCCTTGCAGATTTCAAGCACCTACGTCAAATTCTAGGCACATCCTATAAGCATCTCGATCATGAGAGTAGTACTGTTCTATCAGACTATCTATCCTGAAACCAAGCTTCTTATATAAATTCAAGGCAGGATTCCTTGTCGGATCCACATGAAGCGATATTCGATGAATATTCCTGGTTCGGCATTTCTCGATTGCTGCTTTCAGCAGCTTCTCTCCATGCCCTCGCCTTCTATACTTCTCTTTCACTAGCATCATACAAATCAATTCCCACAACTTCCCAATGAGAATGTTAATCTTCACAATAAAATGCACAAAAAGGTATGAATCTCCTATACCTTACAACAAAAGGGTTGTTTGATTGACACACACCAAAAACCAGAGACAGAAAACCAATAGTAATAGACAAAAATAGTACATAGAAAATGGTGATATTTTCACTACCATGCTCAGGAAAAAAAACTAAGCTAAGCTAAAATTCAACTTCCACTATTCTTCTCAATTTTCATGTGTCTTCAATTTTTATTTCCATTTTTTGCTGAAAGAAAAGCAGAACTTTTTTGATGGATTAGTGTCATGGCACATATGCCTAAAGTTCAAGAAATAAATTGAGATTAAAACAACAATGGTGAAATATCAAGATTAGCTTATCACATCAAACGTCAAGAAGGATTGGCGCATTGATAACCAATCCTTCCCCCAACCATTTGATCCTCACTGACATCTGGAATGTTCCGCTGTATTAACAAAAAGATACGACCGAGTACATCTTATCCTCTATAGACCAGTAATGTTTCGGTGTATTACTAATATTAAGACACGATTGAGTACATTGCATCCTCTCTAAACCGTACATAATGGGATTAATTAGTTATTGCCTTTGCCTCTAGATTTATCATAATAGTATAATCTTAGATATTTTGTTTTGTTCTCCGCAATTATAAGTTGTTTACTTTACCTCCAATATAAGTGTCATCACGATACATATCCTCCACATAGAAACTCCTAGGACGAAAACAGGAAACAGAACCGACACCAAATTCCAATCAATTCGATCTCATCGATCACAAATCCATCAATCGACATAGAGTAGCCGAAATACCTGCGAGTTTCGTGATGGCACCGGAGAGCGACGAAGGCCAACAATACATGACGTATCCGGCGACTTCGCCGTCGAGGTGAGCCAAGATCAAGCCGGAGTTGTTCTTTGCGAGCGCTTGATGAAATGTTGTGGCGAGAGACTCGTGTTTGGGGAAGATCTTCTTCTCCATTCTCACGATCTCGTCGACTATCGCCGTGTAGTTGCCGCAGCTTCGATGGAGCTCGGAGATTTCGGCTCCCGTCATCGCCGCCGGTTGCCGGATTCGCCGCGGTCCGATAAAAAGTTGGGGATTATAGCTGCACTTCGGGAGCGTTTCGGAATACGCCCTCCCACCCACGCAACGATTTATTTTTGTGTCACTGTTTAACTGTCCTGACTCTTGCAAAAATCCCTATCCCCAAACATAGGGATTTTTGTAAAAAAAAAAAAAAGATGATTCATCCAACCGTGCTCAGGAAACACCAAAAAGCATGATGCACTGTTTGTGCACAATAAGCACGGCCCGTGCTTGGTAAAAAAACATGTATATTTTGATTTCAAAGTTTTAAACGATAGACATGTTTCGGTTTATTCATGATCAATCAAAACTCATAAAATCAACATCAATTCTCCTTCCACATAGCTCACAAAACAAAAATACTCCATACTCTTCATTCCTGGAAGAAAAATAAGAAATACGACAGTATCGACGCAGATATGTCCGGTGAGAATTTCGTGCAATTGTTCGCAGTAGGGGTTGTTCTTGGTTGCTGCTATTGTTGGACCGGTGACCTAAGACCTTCCGTCGTCTTGCATTCTGTATATAAGGTTTCATCTTGTTCGTTACATATTTGTCTTAACTTCTTGAGTTGGATACATATTCTATTTCATGGATGCTTAGTAAGGTTTACTCCTACATTAGTCGGAAAGTATTCTTAGAAATGGAGGGTTAGTTTGGATGGAAACACATGTAGGGTTTATTTACCTACAGAATTAAGGCACCCTTGATATCATAGTTATACCTTCAGCCTCAAAGCTCTTACAGATGTAGTTCTTGACTCGATAAATACTGACTAGTGTTACCTCAGTCAGTTCAGATCCCCTCTGAGAAATAGTATGATCCACATCGCTGGATATGCTGACAGCCAACTCCGAAATATAGAAGACTGCGTGAGACGGATGAGGAGGATCACATAGCATATATTCTGCCACCGCGATGTCAACAAGATCGCACCTGGTACAAAGGAAACTTACTGGCATCCTGGAAGTTTCGAGGACGATGGACTACAACGTAACGCAGCAGGACTCGTTCGAAACTCCGCACATTTCAGACAGAGTATATGTTTTGTTTCATGTTGATACTACTGTACTATTCGAAAGCTAATGCCGGCACAGAATTACATTAGAATGATACAATGTTGCAACATTAACATCATATTACTTTGCAAATGGCATTTGCATCATATACTTTTGCATCTAGTAAAGAATGATCACATACTTGCCATCACATTTACATCATATGTGCCTTACAAAGACTTGTATCTATAATTCTCGAGCTAAAAGAATGGACGAATGATTAGCTATCTTCGCAACAACAAATTCTTTACACGAGAATGGATATTATTGCCAGAGAAATCAGCCTTAGACAACCAGAAGTGAGTGCAGAACCCAAAGCAGCACTGAACTTGACATGTCTTGAGCACATAACAAGCAGGGCAGCTCATCCCTCTTTCCTGAACCACCAATCCCCACAGCCTCGTCGTCGAGGTGTTCACACAGTTGTCATCGTGGTCGTCGACGGGCCAGTCCTCTCGATCATCGGGCCCAAGTTCACTGACCAAGATGACACCACTTGGGGTAGAGTTACCGTCCTTCCACCTAGTCATTATGATCGGCCAAGTAGATGGGGAAGCTTCCTCGAACACCAAACTGATAGAAGACGCCGACGATGCCGACGATGTGGAGTCGCTGTCATCAATCTCTTTCTGAGGATAGATGTGCACTAGGAAAGGCGAGTTTCGAATGTTCTTAACAATCTGCAAATGCACAAGCATTAAAGTTAAATAGCTATTTCATGATCAACAAAACTTATGAAACAATCATACACATTCGTTACAATCAAACACAAAGATCAATGTTGACAGGGAAACAAATCTATCACTAGCCAAGACACCAGTCGACAAGGAGTTCATAATCAGTACAAAACAATTTTGTTCACGAGATCAATAGACAAAACAATTCTAAAAAAAACCTAAAATAACATCCTATCAAGTTCCTCAAATCACCGAAACTCAATACATTAGGGCTGCAATCATAAATCAATCAACGAAACATAACAAACAAACCCTAAAATAAACATCCTATCAATCATTGGCTCTCTTTAAATCACCAAAACTCCTACAGTAGGGTGCATATCATCTATCAATCAACAATTCAAATCCAAATTCATCAATCATCATCATCTCCCCTCACCTCAGACGCCGAATGACGAATCCACCCATCCAACTCATTCGTCGACGTCGGCTTCCTCGACTTGCCGGAGTCAATTTCCGGCAAAGGCCGCACCACACCGCTCCTCACGGCGGCGGCGCAACACTCGATCCTCCGGCACCTCTCCTCCCTCGATCGCATACTCACCAACGAATGACAAATCCTCCGGCACCGGCCGCCGGCAATTCCCGATCGGGGACAGATTCCGGCGAAACAAGTCGACGACGACGAAGTCGAAGCAACAGCCATGATTGAGAGAATCAAAGCAAATGGGATATCAATGCGTTGAATTGTTGATCGGAGTAACAATTTGGTGGTTGTTGTATTTATAGGGAAGCGTGCGCGAGGAGACGACGCGGTGGCCGGCGGCGGCCACGTTCCGGCGTATGATTGCCTCGTGGTTTGTGAAGAAATCAGGTGGTGGTGTGGGTGCCACGTAGGATGAGGTATTCCACGTCGGATTGTATTTTACACGGTGGATGGGGTGTGGGTGACGTGGCGGGGGTTGCGTGTGGGGGTGTGTGCGATTTGCTGATGCGTCACGGTGTGTGGGTTGTTTTTTACTCTCTTTTTTGTGATTGGGTTGATTTATCAGGAGATGTTGGGAAAAATAAGCGTGATGATGTGATTTTCGTTATATATTGATAAGATAAGATATTATTTTGATATGTTTTTTTGGTTTAAGTTTCAAAGTGAAAATGATGTTACTTCCTTCACTCATTATCATTGTATGATGGAGTATTAAATTGTATATTAGGCGATAAGGGAAAACTATTATGTTTTTTACCATCATAAAATATTAATGAAAACTCCTGATAAGAACAATTAAAGAGTATTTTTTTTCATCCAATTTATAATATTTTTATATTTAATAATTTTTTCATATAAATATATCAAAATTTATATAGCATTAACTGAAACATCATCATTTTTTTTCTCATTTTTGTTATCCCATACACATTCATAAGAATAAAATAATCATTTTTAATTAATTTAATATATATATATAAATTATGATATTAAATCAAAACATTAAAATTATGATTCTATTTTGACATGATATTCTGTTTTGTTTGAAGAAGAAACGTGTAAATACATGAAACAACAAACCCACGTTATTTCCATTCATAATGTTCAACCCACCACATTTTACCCGTTGGTCATCACTTGAGAGTTGACCATGGTCTCTCTCAAGTGGGCTTTTGACCCAATCCTCTGCCTCTAATGGGCCTTGCCCAATTTAATGAATTAAGTATTGTATCAATGAGAATCCTCGCTTTTTAATCTGAGACTAGATTCTGTGTTATTCTTTTCCCGTGAAATTGAAATTGATTCAAATAGTCGTTTTTTCAGATGTGTTATTCTTTATTTGAAAAGTAATATTACTGTTCATTTCTCCTCATTTTACACTTTTAACCTACTCCAACTTACTTTTTCAACATCATATCATCATTTTTTACAACCATATATTTTACTTTTTCATTTATATATATATATATTATTTTATCGTATCTAATATAAATGCTTATTCCGTGTCCATTAAACACAAAATCCTATCAATCATTCTTTTAGGTCCAATTAAATAACTGAGAGAATAATGCCTAGACACTTAACATATCCCTAATGGGTATATGACTTAACCTCTTCATAGGTGACATTTGACCTTCATGCATAAGACCCCTGTGTTAATGATGTTGGGTCCTTGCTTTAGCCCACAAGATAGCGGGATTTTTACGCTACCAACAAATATAATCCTTTTTCAATGAACAATGATGAAGACTTGAAGAGAATTGCGTCTGTTTTTTTCCACCCTTTCCTGAAAAATGATCATGTTGATTGATATAGTCTTGACTGTCTAGTTTATCTAACATAAGTATTACGAGTAGAGCATAGGAGATTGATATGTATCCGCAAAAGATTAATTAGTGGGAGCAAGCTGAGTTGATTTGTGTTGTACGTACCGGCCTGGCAGAGCTGGTCCAAGAGTGCCATCAGGGACATCAACAAGTTAGTTTCTTCAACATAGACGAATGTATATTCTGTGCCGAGATCAGAAAAGGCGACAGCCACAATGTGACCAAAGAGAAAACTATTGGAAATGCAACAGGAGCCATGAAAACATCAGCAATGACTCCCAACGGTTCTCTCCCTCTGCCTCTCCTATTCCAGCCAAATGCTGAAAATAGTAAAGGAACTAAAACCTATGGAAAGAGATCAAAAAAATTTCTAGGACTTCCATTTCAATAGCTTTCACGGAGGAGACGTAACAAAGAGGGATTCACAATGAAGCTAATTCTCGGTTTAGCCATCGTCTTCCTGGTAACGGTCGTGACATCTTCAGAACAAGAAAAAGAACAAGTCCATACACTGTCAACAGATTTCATCTCTGGTGCCTTCTCTTAATCCCTCTCTAATCGACGTGCTTCGAATGCCAAAGTCATTACACAAATTTGAATGTTTTTCGAATTGTGTAATGGAAGACTGGAATAAAACTGGAAGAATTGGTGACAGAAGCACATGTCAACGAGACGACAAGGCGTCAAGCAATGGAAGACTTTGACCTTGAAAGTATATATCTAATTAACCTTAGCTATTTGATCATAAAATAAACCAAACTTTCAAACAGATCTTATTCCTTGTACTAATCTTTTCTTGCGCGTGCAGTATGCCCTCTCGACATGGGTAAGTTGAGGTACATAGGCGTGGTCAAACGATGCAACAGGAACTGGGCATCAAAGGAGTGCTGCAAGGAATTCTTACGGCTAACATGCCCATATGGGAAACTAGTTAACGACGAACGGTTAACGTGTATGATCGATGTGTGGTGCAACGTGAAGGCACGGATGTATGTACCAACAGGCAGCTTGCACTTGTGCGAATGTTTTGCTGGGCACCCCTTGGGCATATCCTGCAAACTTGCGGCTTAGTGGTCCGAATCCACTCCTAAGTGGGCGAAGGGTCCAAACCGTAGCAGGGACCGAGCCGGATTTTTAACTGATATTGCTGAAACCTAAAGACTTGTAGCATCCTCATTCTTCAGGGCATGAGAGGCTTGTGCATAGATTATAAGCAAGAAGCGATTATGCTTTCGTTGTAGTTTTGAGTAATATTAACCTCACCAGTTATGGTGTCTTCGTAGTGGTATAATATATCGAGGTCAAACAGGGCTCGATTGGATGCATAGTTAGTTAGTCGACGATGGTTAGCTGGCTTTCTTTGCATCTTCAAGAAAACCGTATTCATCGTCTTGTCTCACTTGTCTTGTGACAATATTATTACTTGGTTTAACAATTTCAATGATACAAGTTACAACTTACGAGACTATTAAAATAGATTGTGTTAATATTTGACATCAACAGGTGTTACAATGCCGTTACCCACGAATTTACATGGGCATGTAACATCTTCACAGATTCCTCGGCCGAACAATTATATAATTGTTGGATCCATCTTTTTGGAGATTACATCCTAGAAGCGAAACCCCAAAAAGAATTGGTTACTTTTTATGGGGAAAATGGAGATGTACCGAGCATTAGGATTCTCAGTTCTGTTTGTTATTGTTGGCTTTGGACCAGCCGCCTTCATATCAGGTAGTTGATTCCTGTCCACCATTGTTGATGATTTTGCATTGCTGTGATACCTTTAGTTGGAAGTGTGGGAATTCTTCTATGAATTTTATGACTGAAATTTCACTAAAAGATGACTAATTCCTGCGCTCCTGAATTGTTAGATATGCGAATGCTGGCATTCTGGTTCTTTTTAACTTCAGAACTGATACGAATTGGAAAAGCACAGAAATTCAAGTAGTACTGTGCTTTACTCCTTGTCATAAAACCAACTGATGCAGCTAAGGCTAGTAGTCTTCTCCAAGTACTACTACAATGTACAACGTGTTTCATGGAACCTTACCTAACTACGTGTCGAGATCAGAAAACAACGATGATGATATTCTAAGCATTTTACACGGTTCGACAATCATGATGATCAAAATTTAATAGCTGACCCAAATCTAACAACTTTTAGCCTCATATCAAATTATTCATGGATCAAACATAACATCAAATCATAACTTAGTACTAACATATTTATGCAGTAATCATAGACCCTATGATCCTGTAACTCGCTGGATGTATCCAACGCTATGTTCAGAACATAATGATAAAGCATGGATTTGGATCCACGTCTGTTGCTACATCAACATTTCAAGTATAGTTGGGGTTCTGAATAGTTGAAAATCCAACGATTCAACTTTGTTTAATAATTTATTGGTCATTTTTGTTTTTTAATTGAATTTTTTATGGATATGATTTTTTATGATATTATTTTTATTAAGTTTATATAGATTTTTATTAGGATTCATATTTTCTTAATATAATTTTAAATTTTTTAAAAGATTGTCTAAATGTAAAAAATTGAAGAAAAAAAAAAACGACCCCACAAATTGCACATAATTGTGCACACACAACGTGGGCAGAGGATCGACTGTTGTCCTTAAAAGAACAGTAAGTGTGCTCTTCATTATTTTGGGAACAAAATTTTGAGGGTTTTTATTTTTGAAATTTTAATTTTTTAGGAATCTTTTTTTATAATTTCTTTATTCTAGGGGTTAGTATTTTATGGTTTAGGGTTTTATTTGTTATTTGTTTTCTAGGGTTTCATTTTTCTTTCGGGTTTTATTTTTAAAGGTTTAGGGTTTAGGTTTTAAGAGTTAGGATTCTATTTTAAGGTTTAGGATTTTGATTTTAAGATTTAGAATTATAATTTTAATATTTAGATTTTTTTTGGATTTTTAATTTTTTAATAGGGTTTAGGGGTTATTTCTGTTTTTCAATATTTTTGAGGTTTTATTTTTGTTTTTATGTTTTTAGATGTTTTTATATTTGTTTGCGGTTTTTTATAAACCGATGGATTAAATCTAACGTCCCATATTCTCTATGGCGAGGGACAACATGGAGGACCGACAGCCCGCGATCCGCATCCCACAACGACTAAGGATCCGTCACGATTAAGCACAACATAGTTTGAAATCAATTTGTCCCAAAGGGTGGGTTTTTGCTATCGTTACCAATTTTTAGAGCTCTGATAACCTCAATAAAAATGACGCGGTTTCCCAATTTTCGATAGCGGTTACCCATGAACTTAATACAATATTATGAAACATAATCATAGCCAACCATAATTGATCGGTCCAACCCTTTACAGATGCAATCTAAAAGAAAAAAAAAACCCACGAAAAAATTCTCAATTTTGATGTGAAATGGAGAAGAATAGAGCATTAGGGTTTGTGGTCTTTTTTGTTCTTGCTAGCTTTGGATCTGCTACATTCATTTCTGGTAACTTTGATTTCTGTTCACCATTGTTGATTTTGTGATTTTTGGATACCCTTTTGGACTTTGAGTTGGAAAGTGTGGGAATTTGATGATTGTGGATTGTGCAGATGCTGTGTTTGAGTCTCGTGGATTGACAGGGCGCAGTTTATTTCAGGCTCGCCAGGGTAATCTTGTATTCTTCTTGTGTTCTTGTTGCTTTGTGGTTGCCTTTGCGTTTGATGAGCTCAAATGAGTTTGTTTCGTGCTGTTGATTGTGGTTTTATTGGCAATGGAATTCATATGTTTGTTGTATCATGGATTGGTCCGTTAGCAAATTTGTCTAAATGGTTGTCGTCGAGCACATTGGTGTAATTCGGGGGATTTGAGTACCCCAGCTTCTAGCAAATCTGACCCTCTGATGAAAATATCGGGAAAGTGGATCCAATCTCGTACTCTCATTGTGTAGCATCAAGTCATCAGGAACTAAATCATAAGATCCAAGACTTATAATTTGATTTCTCAACGTGAGAAGACATCCATGGACCTTAATTTGAAGAATGGAGAGTCGGGTAAGGTCTTTGAAGCATTGCCACCTGCCTATGCTGATGTGAACTATTTAGGGCAATACAACAGTGTCTTGCATTTGCGCACTGGTTTGTGTATCGGTTTATCGTTCAGTTATTTTGAGATCTGAGATGTGGTTCATAGTTGTAGGGCAAGAAATGTAAGGACCTGATTTGGCCTTGATATATGATACTACACGAAAGAAAGGAGTGAGAAGTCGTGGCTAGACTGGTTGAGCGCAAAACATAGCTTTCTTTGCCAAAAAAAAACTACTGTAGTTTCGAATTGAAGCAGATGAGCAATTAGTTACAAAGTCCCGGAGTTTCAAACCTCAAAGCTCCTCCTGTCATCTAATTTTCTCCTTTGTAATCCCGTGCTAGTCATTCTCGGTTCTATTCATACACCCTCAATGGTAGGAGTTGAACCTCGAGAAACTCAACCTATTGTCTTCTGACGACCTTGTGTCTAGCATAATGAAAAGAGCCTATCCTAATATGATTCGCAACGGAAACTTCTAAATAATTTATTTCTCATATCTCACATGTGTCATCGTATGATAACTGTGATCGAATGTCCACGCTCATGGGCGTAGGGATAGACCAAAC
>LIEC01011470.1:86415-135821 GCA_001925005.1 Drosera capensis | reverse complement strand
GGGGAGTAAAATTAACAGTGATAATAAAACAAATCATTTCATTAATAACAGAATATCAATGATTATCTTATATTATATTTATTAAACCAATTAACCACAACGATCATATTTTATGTTATAATTTATGATGAGATTTTTTATCTTTATCATCCAATTTTTATCTAATAATCAATTTGTGAATATACAATATAAGTCACACATAAAAATTATAATCATTAGTATAGGGAAAACCATACAATTTCATAGGCTAAAGTCTACTAAAAAAACCCATCATCACTAACACATACAACCAATAAAGAAAGGCCAAAGGGAAGAGAAAATATTCTACTATAAAAATCCTCATTTACAAGCCAAAAAAATAAGCATTCTTAGATTGTATTCTGCAGTCATTTGTTGGAACTAAACTTGTTACTGATTTAAGCATTGGAGTCGGTCCCCAAGGTCGTGCCGGGATGTTGTTTCCTTATATGATTGTAGATTATATAGAGTTGGGTTTGGACTCTTACCACATAATCCATACCCAGGTCGGGCTCACGAACCTGAGTCTCATACTCGTTTTCAACCCCAAGACTTTTGGAGATCTGTTGTTCTTACCGTATGCTATCTCACAGTTATGTAACATGTTGGGGTTGTTCGACTTATATGTCCTAACTTGAGAGGAAGTGATGAGAACATGGAATGTTATTATATAGTTTCCATATATCTTATATTAGGGTTTGTGATATGACCCTATGTATATCGTATTCTCCCTCACAATCAATAATATGATTCATTTTTCCCTTTTAACAGTTTCCTCATCGTCTTTTTATCATATCTCACAGTTTCCTTGTAATCTATTTTCTATCATCTTGATTACGCATGATCTTGATTGTAATGTCATATTCTCTTCTTCTTCGTGTCTTTCAGGATAAAAAAAAATGTCGAATTGCTAACGTATATGAGTCTGGTGGGTTATATATCCTTGATCGTGATATTATTTCCGCTATAAGTGATGCTCAGATGAAGATTGTTGACTTTGCTTTTCAAATAAAAACAGTTGATTATGCTTATCGATTGCATTATCGCCTCAAGCACCTCTCCTTTTGACCGCGTTTTGATTATGACACATGCCAATTAGGTAAACATCATCATGCGTCATTTCTTCCTCGTGATACGGGTCGTGTGACTCAATCTCTTGAGTTAGTTCTTTTCGATGTTTGGTGTCATAGTCAAGAGTCGTCATTTGATTGTTAACGATGCTTTTCAAATAAAAACAATTGATTTTGCTTATCGATTGCATTATTGCCTCAAGCACCCGTCATTTTGACTGCGTTTTGATTGTGACACATGCCAATTAGGTAAATATCATCGTGCATCATTTCTTCCTCGTGATTCGGGTCGTGTGACTCAGTCTTTTGAGTTAGCTCTTTCCGATGTTTGTGGTCATAATCGAGAGCCGTCATTTGGGTTTCATTATGTTGTCAGTTTTTATCAATGATTAATCAAAGATCGTATAGGAGTGTTTCAATCATTCCTTAAGTTCAAGGGAAAGTTACATTTAACCCCCTGAACTTTCATTGATTTGCACACGACTCCTTAAACTTTAGAAATAGACAGATAATCCCTGAACTTTAGAAATAAGGGGTTAAGTGTCAAAAGTAAGGGTTACAAGAGGGTATCTATATGATTAAAAAATATGAGGGTTTAATTGTCCCCGAGCTAAAGTATAAGAGGTTAAATATATTTTTCCCTAAGTTTTAGAACGATGGTTGTACACAATATGAATATCAGGTTAAGTGTTTACACGCTGACAATGCACGAGAGTATTTCAAATCTTCTAATTTTATCCCGTTTCTTGAGTCTTATGGTATTATACATCAGAGTTCATGCGCTCACATCCCACAACAAAATGAAGTTGCTACGAGAAGGAATTGTCATTTGTTGGATGTTACTCAACGTCTTCTTTACAAAAGGTATCTAAATCACATTGGAATTATGTTCTTCTCACAGCTTGACATCTTATTAATCATCTTCCTTCCTCTGTTTTACAAGGAGTTATTCCATATTCTCTTGTTCATCCTGATCGTCTTTTACAGTCAGTTCATCCTCGTATTTTTTCTTGTAGTGTCCGTTTTGTTCATTCTATGTCTCCTGGAATAGATAAGTTATCAGCCCGTGCAATAAAAGTGTATCTTAGTCGGTTATTCTCGTGCTCAGAAAGAATATGCATGTTAAAATCTTACATGTCATAGGGAGTATGACCAGCTAATGTAACATTATTTGAGGATAAACTTTATTGCGAGGAGACTTCAGACGATGTTAATTTTGACACTTCTCATATGGCCCGAGTGCTTATGGCACCTCTACCATCCAATGTTCAACCGGTATCAGTTGTACCAGATGCTACTACAGATCCAAATAAGCGCATTTCTGATGTTCCCCTCAAGGTATATCAGCATGGTTATCGATATGTTTGGCTATCAATTGACCCACTAGTATTTGACTAACCACCACCGTCATCGATAGCTTCAACTTCTGATCTTGATGTCGAGTCTCTTATTGCTCATTGTACTCAATCACTGTATCCTCTATCTCATTTTGTATCTTATCATAATTTATCTCTACAAGTGTGTTTTTTTGTGTTGTCTCTTGCATCTGTTCATGTGAAACAGAGTGTGCAGGAAGTCCTAACTCATCGATGCTAGATTCGGACTATGGAGGTGGAGATGGAGGCCTTATACCGTAACCATGCTTAGGATCTCTAGCCTTTACCACCTGATAAACAAGCAGTAGATTGTCGTTGGGTTTTTGCTATCAAGTATCTTCCAAATGGTTCAGTTGAGCATTTGAAAACGCAATTCGTTGAAAAGGGGTATACTCAGAATTACGGTTGCCAAAATTTCATCTATATAACTATTTCTTTAGGTGCCACATTCCAATGGCCTCTTTATCAGCTTGATGTCAAGTATGCTATCTTCTATGGTGATCTTAAGGAGGAAGTGTACATGGAGCAACCACCCGGGGTTTGTTACTCAAGGGGAGAAAGTATGCCGCTGGTAGAAAGCGCTTTATGGACTCAAACAATATTCTTATACGCGGTTTGGTCGTTTCAATGATGCAGTGGTTGCTTTTGGCATGCGATAGTGCAATGTTGGTCATTCTATGTTCAATGTCTTCTTCATCACGATTGATTCTTCTGGTCGTTTATGTAAATAATATCATTGTTAGTGACAGTGATATTTGTGGTATACAACTCAAGCAATTTCTACAGAAAGAGTTCGGTACTAAATATTTGGGTATTCTTCGATATTTTCTTGGGATAGAGGTTCCATATTCAAGTGGCAGCATAGCATTGTCTCAGCGAAAGTATGCACTTGATATTGTTAAGGAAGTTGGGTTAATTGATGCCAAAACGAGTGACATGCCTATGGATCCCATGTTGAAGTTTGATAATGAAACTAGCAAAGTGTTACATGATCCAGAGAAATAACGTCATATAGTGGGCAAATTGAATTTTCTTACTGTAAGTTATCCTGATATTGCTTTTGCAACGAGTGTGGTCAGCCAATTTTTGACTTTTTCTCATATCACCCACTGGAAAGTTGTCCTATAGATTATTCAATATTTAAAAGGAGATCCTGGCCAAGGACTTGTGCTAGATGATCGTGGTCATCTATATATAACTGTATATGAAGATCCTATGGATTCATAGCCCGTGGGTCTAGTTGGATACTCTGATGCGGATTGGGTAGATTGTCTTATCGATCGTAGACCCACCTCAGGATACTATGTATTCCTTGCTAGCAACCTTGTGTCATGAAAAAGTAAGAAGCATCCAATGGTTTCACAATCTAGTGCAGAGGTGAGTATCGTGCTATGGAAAATGTTCCCGGGGAGGTTCAATGGTTTTGGATGCTATTACGTGAGATTGGAGTGTCTTTGACCGGATCAGTTATTCTTCGTTGTGACAATCAGTCGGCATTCAGCCATTCACATTATGAATAATCCAATACTTCATAACCAAACAAAACATGTAAAGGTGGATTGTCACTTTGTTCGAGAGAAAGTGAAAGATGGTTTCATAAAATTGTTACACACAGGATCAGATGAGCAGTTAGCAAATATTTTTACAAAACCACTTCGATGGGGATGAATTGTAACAAGTTGGGTCTTTTTTCGTGTATGCTTTGACTTAAAGGGGGGAGTGTTGAAGTTAAATAGGGTTATTGTGTTGGGACTATTTATGTGATGTACCTAATAAGCTAACCCTAGTTATATATATTGAACTAATTATATATATATATTGTCAATCTTATTATGAAAGAGTCTCTTCTTCTCTTCTTTCCCCCACTCATCCCTAACCAGAACTAAATGAAGAATTGCGTACTCAAACCCCTTTGTCCAACTGGTATATACTATTCCAGGTAATATTGTCCTTGACTTGGAAAACAAGTTCTGCAGATTTGTCCAGCTACGGGGTTTACCCCGCAAAAGACCATTGGAAACTGACTGTGAATTATGATGTCATAGAAAGATTTCAAAGACTAAATAGACTTACTTAATAAAATGCCCAAGGAATTGGCTTTCACTGAGCGCAGAAGTGACTGAAGAATGCAATAGGCTGGCAACCCAATGCTAATTACACTGTCACTGTCTTTGCTGGATTTAGCATCTTCAATGTCCTTCAGTGATATCAATCCCTCTGACACCATTAGCTCGCCATGCCGTTTGCACTCCTTAAACAAGCTATCAAACAGCTACATGTGCAGTAAATTGGTAAGAATTAGCGCATAGCAATTACCTACAAGCATATGTAACCACTTTACCTTATCATCACAGAACTTGTTGCTATGAAAAGTCCTATCATGTTACAAGTTATAAATGGCTAAACTTATGAGCAGCTGAAGGTACCTCAAGAGGCTTGAGTTCAAGCATAGGGTTCTTGAGAGATCCAGTTCGAGATGGTGGATTGTGCATGGAATCACGCCTTGAGAAGGAAGATGAACTGGATGGGGTATGTGACGTTGCCTTCCGATACTTAGGGCTGTCCATTCAGAACATATGAAACTTAAGATTCTTGGAGACTAACCACAAAATTCATAATCTCATCAAGTCATGAGGGCAGAAACCTGGGGAAGCAAGTTCCTTCCCGCATGTCAAGAACATCATTACTGTACTCATCAAAAATGGCCAAGCAAGCAACAGCATAGCGAAGTCCCATGCAAAAGGAGGACTCCTACATTAAGAGGGCCGAAGAAAAATTCAGCACCTACTATAAATCCATGTATGGCATTACATTATCAGTGCAGCATGAAGCACAAACCAACTGGCTAGAGAATCCACTCCAAGTCCATACTTCCAAACTTGAGAACTTATTCACTTTTTTTTTTTTTCGTTTGTGTGTGTGTGTTGTGTGGGGTGGGGGGCAAGAGGATGTTGTAGGTGTCTCGAATCCCGGGTGACGGGTCTAACTGAAACACCTCTGACGGGTCTCACATTCCATTCTAGCCTAAGGGTGATCGATTCAGTCAAAGTCTGTCATAACGTTTAAGCTAGTCAGCAAAGAGTTTAAGTGTTAAACGAATCTACTTTGTTCACTTTTCCCTTGGCTAAAAAAGCGTTGGGATAAGAAGTCACAATTTGATCGATGATTGATGTGTGAATTTTTTTGTTTTTTGTGTGTGCAGTGGAAGAAGAAGCGTATGAGGAAGTTGAAGAGGAAGCGCAGAAAGATGAGGCAGAGATCCAAGTAGAGCGGTGGCACTGTTCGTGATCTATGTGGGAATATTGTCTGTTCGTTTCATTGTTGTTTTGGTTCATTTAGTTTCGTGTTTGTGTGTCAGGCTTAGGATTTGGAACAATAGCAAGCTTTGCTTGCTTGTTGATGTTAAGTCATTGAAGCTGAAACGCTCTTTAGTCATGTTGAATGAATGATGATGATGGATATTATGTTGATTTTGATCCAGTCGTTTAGTGAATCGGTTCTACCTTTTTGTGTGTGCTGGTGGTGAATTATGATAATGATGTGTGGATGTGATATTCTGTGTGTGTTTTTATTCACAAGGATAAGCCATCATGCGTTATGCACTACGTGAATTCTCATTTCTCTTTGGATGTTCTTTGATCGAATTAACCAAGTTAAATAAAACAGTGTGCCTCTGTAAATGAAACAATATGCCTTTTGTTCAAGCGCATTGTTTGAGTTTTATTCAGGCGCACTGTTTCATTTTGTTCGGGCACAATATTTTGATTTTGTTCAGGTGTATTGAGAGTGTTTGGAGAAATGAAGTGTTTTTCATTAATGATCCAAGAGGGATTATTTATATAAAATATATTGATACAGTACCTTAACCTATTTTCTACACTTCCCCGCAAACTGGAACATATATGTCTAATAAACCCAGTTTGGAGGTGAAATGACAATGAAGAGATCGAGATAAGGCTTTCGTGAAGATATCTGCAGTTTGGTCATCAGCTGATATATGCTGCAATTGGATTGTCCTCTGTTGAACTTTTTCCGTATTAAGTGACAGTCAACCTCTATGTGCTTGGTTCTTTCATGGAAGACTGGATTCTCAGCAATGTGAATGACAGTCTTATTATCACAGTAGAGAGCTGAAGGACTAGGTAACCGAACACCGAGTTCAGATAGGAGGCGTTCAAGACAAGTCAACTCAGAAGTAGTTAAAGCCATAGCTCTATATTCTACTTCAGCTGAGGAACGAGCTACAACCGCTTGTTTCTTGGCTCGTCATATAATTAGATTTCCACCAAAGTATGTACAGTAACCACTGGTGAAACGTCTGTTATCAGGAGACCTAGCATAATCTGCATCAGTATATTCTGTGAGAGAGGGGATAACTGTAGGTCTATAGATGAGACCTTGACCAGGAGACTTTTTCAAATACCTCTAGATGTGCTCAACAATTGTAAGATGAGACTTTCTTGGAGTATGCATGAACTGATTGACTAAGCTCACTGCGAAAGATATATCCAGTCGGGTCACAGTCAAATATATGAGTTTGTCAAAAAGTCTCCGATATATGTGGATTTGAAATAATAATGTCTGACTCATCAGTAAAGTTGGAAAGCTTGAGATTTTGTTTCATTGCAGTGTCAACTGGTTTACACCCAATGAATCCTGACTCTTTCAGTAGATCCAAACAGTATTTCCTCTGATTTAGAAGCAGAGACTTTCCCTGCTTAACAATCTCAATCCCTAAAAAGAATTTGAGTATCCAAATCTTTGGTATGAAACTGTTTTGAGAGATGAGCTTTCACCTTGGCAATTCCAGCTGTATCATCCCCAGTAATGATGAGCCTTTAATCTTTCAACTGACCCGTCGGGATTGTGCTTTACCTTATAGATCCAACGACAACTAACACAAGACTTGACTGGAGGAGTGGGAACAACATCCCATGTGCCACTTTCTCATAGAGCCTGCATCTCTTCATTCATAGCAGTTTTTCACCCTGGATAGGCAAATGCCTCTCTCACTGAAGTAGGAACAGAAATTGATGATAAAGCATATGCAAACTTTCGAAAAGAGAAGGTGAGATGATGGTACGATACAAAATTAGCAATGGGATGTAAAGTACAAATACGAGGATGCTTACGAAGGGTATGGATAGATCATTCGGAGTAGGCATCATTGGTGGAGGGTAGAAGCTGTAGAAATTACTTTATCAATTGTCTGCTTCACCCTTCGAGTATAGGTCCGGTACGGAGCAGGAGCAGGTACGGAAGCAAGAGTAGGAGTAGGAGCAGATACAGGTGGTGGGTCTACTTCACCAATAATAGGTTGAGGAAATGGATTTGAAGAAAGAGAAGAACATCCCGAAGAAGTAAAATAGGATACTTGTTCAAGAAAAGTGACATCGGCTGATACAGTAGTTTTCTTTGTCTCAAGAGAATAGCAAACATATCTCTTTTATGTGCGAGAATACCCAGCGAAAAAATATCGAGATGCACGAGGAACTAACTTATCTTGAGTAGGACCAAGACAGTGAACAAAACATGTGCATCCAAATACCCTCGGAGTGACACTGAATGGAGACTTGTCATGATAGAGAAGAAAGAATGGGGATTTGTTTCCTAGGATAACAGAAGACATTCTATTGATACGATGACATACAGCAAGCAAAGCAAAGTTCCAGTACATACGAGGAACGTCCACCTGAAATAATAAGGTTCTAGCAACCTTTAAGAGATGACGATTCTTACGCTCAGCAACTCCATTTTGTTGGGGAGTGTAATCGCAAGAGGTCTGATAAATGATGCCTTGTTGAGAACAAATATCCTGAAACTGTGTACCCATATATTTCCGTGCATTATCAGTGCGTATGACCTTAATAGTAGTAGAGAACTGAGTATGAATTTCAGAACTGCATGTACGAAACATAGAGACAACCTCAGATCTATCGTGGCACAGGAATAACCATGTCATACGAGAAAAATCATCTATGAAGATGACAAAATACTGAAAGCCAAAGAGACTTTTCAGCTTATAATGACCCCATATATCTGAGTGAACTATAACAAAGGGAGTATCACTACGAGCATTGACAAATGAAAAGCTAGATCTATGGTGCTTTCCCATTATACATGGTTCACAGTTGAACACAGAGAAAGAAAATGTAGGGATCATGGTACGAAGGACAGACAAAGGTGTATGACCAAATCGTCGATGCCAATCAATACTTGAAATCGTGGAAAGAGCAGTAGGTGATGCATTCATATGATAAAGTCCCTGAGCTTCACGACCTTCACCAATCACTGCCTGAATCCGAAGATCCTGTATCACAAAAGAAGAAGGAGAAAATGTGATGAAGCAGTTGTGCTCTCTAGCAAGACGATTCACAGATACTAAATTGTATTTTAAAGAAGATATTAAAGTCGATATGAAATGGTAAGAGAGGGAGTGAGAGAGAGAGGCCCTGAACCCAACACATCAGCGGTATTCTCATCGGCAACTGTGATGAACTGATTTGGCGTCTCGGTCATAGAGGGAATGGTGGATTGAGTGATGTGATCTATTGCACCTGAGTCGATAACCCATCAGGATGATCTAGAGATATGGGCTGATCGAGAAAGAAGTCCTCGAAGAGACTGAAGCTCATGGGAGCAGAGACCATTGGTGAAAGTGGAAGTCGAGGAATAAGTCATGGTCACCGAGATGTAATCGAAAAATTCGTCGGAAGTTCACGAAAGTTAACCGAAAACACTGTTAAGAACTGTTTAATACAGTTCAATACTTTTCATCTTCGTCTCCATTCCTCCGATTTCATCAGAAAAACGCGAAAAACTTTCTGGATCAATTCTTGCTGAGGAGCTGCGACGAAGACTGAGCTGAGCTACAGATCTACGAGAGGTGACTAACTACGGAGGTCGACGATGACTGAGATCTAGCCGGAGAAGATCTTGGAGAAGATGAATTCAGATCTGGAAGTCCCACCTACTACGGAAGTCAGGCTGCTGCAAGGATGACGTCTAATCTGGATTGGGACGACGATGGACTACGGTTGACAACGACAGTGGAGGAGGGGGAGGGAGAGAGCTCTGATACCATATTTAGAGTATTTGGAGAAATGAAGTGTTTTTCATTAATGACCCAAGAAGGAGTATTTATACAACATATATTGATAGATTAACTTAACTATTTTCTAAAAGGTGCACTATTTGATTTTTGTTCAAGCGCATTGTTTTGATTTTGTTCAGACGCGCTGTTTCACATTCCGACGATGTTATTGGATTCCAACAAATATTCCAATGAAGGTGGAATGATGGTAGGGATTGATATGGAGGCGAAGATATGATAAGGGATAGGATGGGATGAATGAATTATAATTTTTGAAATTATTTTTCCTTCCTATATGTGTTTGGAATTTTTTTTCACAAAAATATAGTTTTGGGTAAATCTTCCTATTATTGTTTCTGAATTAAATATGTATATTATTTAAGATTATTGAAGAAGAGTATTAGATTTTGTATTGATTCATAATAAAAGAAAAAAAGAATATGATATTCATTCTTATAAGAAATACATTAAACGACTTTGATTTTAAGTTGTTATTCTAATTATATAAATATTTGAAAAAATTACTCATAGGTACCACTTAACAAAAAAAAATTCCCAATAAATACCACCCCTTCTTTTTCTTTTACCACACAAGTACCTTAAGACCTTTAAAAAAACAAAAAAACAAAAATTCGTGCTTTCCTTTTGTTTCCCTATTTGTTTAAAATTTTATTAAATTTGTTAGTATTTGATTTGCGTAATTGTTTCCTAAAACCAAAATATACAAGAATAAATCTCCAAGTACCGAAAACGATTCTCGTACGTCCGTTCAACCTCTGTTTGCCGGTAAGTTATATTTCAAAGGTCAAAAGCATTGGTACACTACTTGTACTCTTTTTTTTTTTTCTTTTTCCATGACATGTTGATAAATTTTCATGTTTGCTTTACCTACTACTATATGTTTTTAACTTATGCTCTCATGCAATGTTTACAAAGAATCAAAAGAAACTAACATGAAACAAAAATCATTATCGTCATCGTTAGTTCGTCGTCGTCACCGTTAGTTCCATTAGTTCATTGTCGTCAGTTCGAATTCATCTTCGTTAGTGACGAACTATGAATGACGACAATTTGTCGTCATTGATAGTTCGTCGCCGTTATCATCGGTTTGTCTTGATGGTGGTTGTCATTAGTTCATCTTCGTTAGCGCATCATAATCGGTTCATCGTCATCAATTCGTCGTCATCCGTTCGTTGTCGTCGTCGTCAGTTCATCGTTGTTAGTTGGTATTTGTTAGTTCGTCATCGTCGTCGTCATCGTCAATCTTTTTTGTCAGTTCGTCGTCTTCAGTTCAAGACCGCCATTTTGTCGTTGTCGTCGTTAGTTCATTGTTGTTGTTGCTTCATCGTTGTCATCGTCGTTAGTTTATCATCAGTTTTAAAAATAAAAAATTTTAGGAATTTAAATTTTGGATGTAATAATTGTATTTGAAAAAAGTGATCTTTTTAATGCATTATAATTGATTATGGGGTACCTAATTAAAAAAATTATAATGGGGTATTTTTTGTAATTAAATCTTCATAGGGATACCTATGAAGAATTCTCCCTAAATATTTTGTTTGATCGTTTGTGACGATAACTTAAATTTAAAAAGCACTGAAAACTATTTAGGTATATATTTATATTTTATATTTTTACTTTCTTACACAGTTGAAACTTATTGGATTTTAGGGAAATAAAGCGTTAATGCATATTAAATATATGTAATTCATAATCATAAATGAGAAAACGTTTAATGCATGACCAACCAAACTTGATAGCAAAGAAAAAAAACACCAAAGTTTGGTACTGAGAAGGATGAATGTAGCTTTATATATTTAAATAAATTACTATAAAAACAGACTAAGGTTTGCTAAATCATCCAAGTAGATCACACATTTCATAAAAAATTCCAACATTAATCATCCAAGATTTAGGCTTCAAACCTTTCCATAAATTCAAAATTTATAGGATACCTTCGATAGACAACATAATATTTTTCTCTACGTCAAGCACAAAGTAATAAGAATCAGGAAGATGCACAAAGCAATTTGAACTATAAAGAGATAGAGCTTATGAGCCAACTGTGAAGTGTTGGAAAACATTAAACAAATCACACACACACACACAAGTTAACACCGGTGAGTAGGGACCAATATAAATTCATGTCTGCAAGGTCAACAATGAAAACCATTTACTTATATAGATGTGTGATAATTTGATATAGAGGGGAAAAAAGGATTTGCAAATGATATTCCAGACAAGGCGTATAACTCAGCCCCAAAAGATGTACTTTGGAGACTTAAAAAAAAAAAAAGAAGTAATGAACGTTTACGAGTAAGGTAAATTTTACAATTTACAATCTTGAAACCTGTCAAGGATTTAATGTGCCTGAATACTATGTGGCTGGGCAGAGTCACCTATATGGTGGACAGATCAAGTCACTCCTTCATCAGCACAAAGAGGTACTAAAATATTGGCATGAGGTCATACGGGCACATAAAACGTAGACTCAACAAAGAAGAGATAAGAAGATCTGGAGCAACGAGTAAGGTGCCAGTCAAGAGAGAAAGGAAGACACACGAGGAACTTGAATACCTCAACGTATGACATGAATGCATGAGGTATCATTATCTCACCGAGAATATCACACAGGAAGAAGAGAATGTCCTCTTCATAATTATGGGCCCTTGCAGGCAGTTCTGCTATGTGAAAATCAGTCTGAAAAAATTCATCATACTTAATACCACAATATAGTATTTATTGACCGTCATCTAGGATCAATTTGTTACTCAGACAAATAAAGCAAATTGATGGTTTAATTTGGCTTACTCTAAAGGTGGTGGAACCTAATGGTATTAGGAGTTGATTTTTTGCAAGAATCAATAAACAGAAAATATTGCCCACATTTGTGGATACATCTCTCTACTCTAGGTGGCCCAAGTTTTCAACAGAAAATCCATTTAGATTTTGACGTACACATCTAGCATGCAACTTATGGAAGGTATTGAAAAATTAGGATCATCAAATGGTACAAACAAAACCATCAGCACTAGTCTTTCTGCCACCAATAATGCGCCATATAGTTCTTTCAAAACCACTATTCAAGAGATGTAGACATCGATGTTAACACCTGTGAGACATATGATGTATTTGATTCTTCCTCATCAATAAAGGATCTTGTAATAAAGTAGGACTGAAAGTCTGACCTGATAAGCAACAACTCCGGCATAAGCACCTAAAAATACACTTGCAACTACAGATGCAAGCACTGCCCCAGTAACAGCCAATGGCCAGAGAAGAATAGCAAGACCAGCAAATGGAACACATATTGTCTCCAAAAAAGGACCTTCACGGCCGATCAGGTCATGAATCAGACGTTGCCATCCTTTAAACAGCATGTAAGGACCTTTGTACAGGGCAATCAGTGAGATCAAAGGCAAGTCAAGAAAAACACCGAATGTTGCAGCCAGGACTGTACTAGGAAGATAAAGCACCCTGCAAGAATGCATATGGGGTCTATTAAACAAGAATTACCAAATTATTTCTAAAACCCACACATGTTTCAAGTAAAAAAATAAATCAACAGAACTTTTCCCCGCAATTGAGGAAACCATACACGGTTTGCCTAATTTCATGGTGAATAAATCAGCAAACAAGAAATATTGAATTCAATATATTCATTAAATAAGATTCCATATCCATAACAATGTAAAAAAGAAACAGCTAAATCAGGCAAAAACAGAGGAGTCAACCCTTAATCAAGAATTTAGAGTAGAAGCAAATAGACAACGTAACATCTAATAACTAACCGAATCTCATAATATCTCCCATCCACAGGCTCTTTACATTGAAGATCATCCATAAAGGAGAGGTATGAGAAGTAGCAAACATCCTTAAAATCTCTGACAACAGTAAAACTTCCCTGTACAGTGCTCCATGTTCCGTCCTGTGAGTTCAATAAGAGAGTGACTCTCAAAATGGGTCAATAGAGCTTGAGGGGAAAAGGAAGGAAGGAAACACATGACAACATAATGGAATTGGCTTTCACATACAAAAAGACAGTGATAGACGTCATTTGTTTTTCCTGGCCCAACAGCATCGAAAGTGGCAAATATTGGTGAAAGAAAGCCATAGGCTGCACCTCCTATAAGACTGGCAACGATTCCCAAACCTGACCAGAGTATCAGTAGAACAAATATGCATGGGCATAGCATAAGCTTCAAGATTGGACCTAATTTCCTAGCTCTGCAATGGAGCGAGAATTATTCAGATTTAGCAGAGTTTCCGATAGCCGCAACTGAAAAGAAAATGAAAGGCGTGAAAATGGTACGTTAGGTAAGTACCTCAGCACACTGTAATATGTCCAGAAAAAATGCATTGGCCAAAGACCCAAGATGATAGCACAGTTCCCAGTAGTCACAATCAGGCAGATAAATGGACAGAAGACAATCCCTGCACCAAAGTTTGAGCCCTTCAAGATTAAACACGATGGTAAGCAACTAACTCATGAAACAAACACAAAACCAGTACTAAGATTTCAGACACAAACGCACTTAACCATTAGTAACTTTGTAGAACCTGAGATGGCCGAAGCACATCAACTTGCAATTAAGTTATGACACGGTATGACACTAAATTTTTTTTTTTTTTAACTAATAGTTAAAAATCTCTATTGACTGATGGAGGTTGAGAATCTGCATGTCTGCTAAGACTGTTTCTATCCGCTATAAGTCAGTTCCACCATTCCCTTGCTTTTACTGCAAGATCATGCAAAGAAATGAAATATCCATGTAACTGAACTTAGATTAGATAACTTGGAAGGATAGAAGGCAAAAATAACACCAATGGAGCATACATCATCCACTTTAAGAAACTGGTAATTAAAGAGAAGCTACACCACGCCACTGTGTACGATAGCAAGGCCCTCGTAATACAATTTACTACTACAATAAACCCTCACTGACAAACAACAAATCCAAAGTTCCAATGAAATTAAACTCCAAGAGAGCAGATTAACTGAACTGAAAATTTCGACCGTCATTCAGTGCCAAAAGTTTCCTGCAAATCACAATTGCTCATAGACGACGAAAGGTAACTATCGAAAGCAAGTCAACTGCATAAAGGGTTAGTGGCCGTATCACAGGCTAACCTTTGAGAGATCCCACGAGAAGAATACCAACAAAGAAGGGCAGAAACCGAAGGAATTGCAATAGGCTAGACAAAACACCCCTTGGCGGCTCCATGATTATTGCTCTTATCTTTCTCCTCTCTTCTTCTGCTTATTCACACAGACCTCATACCACAGCAAGAACTAATAATAATCGCATATTATTCCGACGATTCGCCACCTTTTAGAGCCCAATTTCACTCAACGTTTCAGTTTCGATGCGGCGACTTCCTCGTGCAGTTCCCAATTCGAAAGCTAACGTTCCCTCACCGTTGAGCAACTGCAAGACAGACTCAAATCATTACAAGCAAAAAGGTATGTTCTGTACAAGAACGGACAGACCGAAAGCTATTTGTAGCAGAGTGCTTATGAGTGGTGCTTCTTAGTTTCAATTTAATCGGAAAGGTATCAAAGGAAAGGAAAGTGGTCAAATTCGTTTCTCATATCATGCATTTTAGCCTCATACCCAGGAAAACTTCACTCGACGGGCCCCCACCACCACTCGTCTCACTTTAAATCATGTTTACCATGGAGTGATAAGGTTTGGTAAGTAGTGTATATAGTTTTATCAGGTTTTTTTTAGTCAAATCTTTTGGATATTATATGTATTCTCATTTAAAGATGGCAACATCCTAATTGAGACTTAAGCATAGTAGACAACCCTAAAACCTTTCCTGCTAGGCGATTGACCCGTTCACGGTTTGGGTCGTTACCATAACCCACTTTCTAAACTTAACACTAGTCCCAAAAACCAACACTTGTTGTCATAGTACTTTTTAGTCTCACTTGTAAAACATTCTAGGAAATTTCTCAAGACGGTTTGTGATAAATGTGATTCCTCCAATTATATAGAAATTGATAAACAAAACTCTATATTATGATATATCTATAGTCAAACACTGAGGTTTAGGACTAGGATGATAAAATATAGTCTAGAAGATATGTAGTAGTATAGCAAAGGATAACAGATGAGAGGCCATTGTGAATCACCACATGCATTTGATTTCAACAGTCAAGGATAAGTGATTGGGATAGATATGGGCAGTAAAAGAACCATAAATCTATCCGGAACTAGGGCCAAAGACTCGCGATCAATACCATGTCATAGAACGCAACAAAATTGGTGCAACAAAGTTGAGTTGTAGTAGTGGCAGATGCGTAGTAGACTACGAATGCCGTAGGGCTTGTTGATGAAAGGATGAGGATCTATGAAACAATCAAATTGAAGAATTGGGGTTTGAAAATGTATATGAGGTTGAAAACTATAGTGAGAGGAAGTTATCAACATCACTGAGGATCGCGCAAGGGATAAACAAATAGCTGTCAACATCAGAATAGTACAGTCACAGGTTTTGATTCCGTACACCCTATAAAAGGGGATCCCTTCCGGAAAGAGAAGATTGACGATTATGAAAAACTTGTGGTAAGCTGAAAATTACTCAACAAACATTGTGCAATCATTCTCGTTGGTTGGATGAAATTTTGGGAAAGAAGAGTTCACTAGTATGTATCAAGAACACATCTACAGTAGATTCCTGAAGTGATCTGTGCAAGGATTTAGGTTCTTGTCTTAACAAATGTGTAAGAAATCTTGTAAAATGTTTCTTTAGAAGCCACAAACAAAGACATAGTGAATTCCATCTTGGCTTGGTTAAACTGATCATCAAGATAAGACTACAGTAAGCATTTTGTTGGTCATTTGACAATAATTATCTGAATCAGTATAATTATTGTGTTCTTTACTGTTTTCTACTTTTAAATTAGGACTATAACTATTAAAAACCATTTTGGACACAAAGAGATTAGTCCAAAGGATTTGAATCTCCACTGTAGACTACTTCCGTAAGTCTGCAATACAATAGTTTCATACTAGCCAATATAAGGATGCATATTGTTAACAAGAATTTTTTTAAAATAGCCAATTCATCCTTCCTGTAAAATCCACACGCACAACCTAAAGGGGGATAAATAGGTCATTTTAAAATTTTTCAGTGTTATATAGTAGAATGATGAATTTCAATACACTGATGTTCTTGCAGACTACTGAGGTGGTCTGCAGCAGAGACTTAAACATTGAGAATTTGTCTCTTTTTGCTGTTATGATTGATTCCTAACAGTTCTAATAGCTCTGAATAATGAAAAACAAATAAAGAACACATGATTTATACTAGTTCAGACACTCATTATCAACTGATAGTCGAGAGCTTAATCCAGTCTTCCCTTGGTGATCAGTTTAGTCAATCCAAAAGGTGAGTTCACTATCTTCTTGTTTTTTGCTTACAAAACAACCCCTTTGCAAGCTAACTAATTTGTCATAGACAAAGAACCTAGATCCTTTACACAAATCCTTCACTGGACTCTGCTGCAGTTTTTATTCTTTAGTGCAAACTAGGGAACCCTTTTCTTCATATTCTTTAATTCAACTTACTTGAACAGTTTTGAATTTAAATTGTTTTTGTATTCTTGTATGTTCAATCTCTCATTCAACAGCTTCCATAGCATCACTATTCTTTCAGCTCTTTAATCCCTTTTTATTGGCTGAAGGAATAAACCCGTGACTTGTGTACTTAACCTGATGGTGACTGTTTGTCACATGTAAAACTTCATTGATATTGATAGCTCACCTTTTCAGATCCTTGTACTATCGTTCTGAACCTCAAATCTTTGATGTGATTGATCCTCAAGTTTTTGCCCCAACCTTAGCAACCATCTTTGATGTACTCCAATCTACTGCAACTTAGTCTACCATTGAGACCTCGTTTGCACCCAATCACTACTGCAACCTCGTCTATACCCAGATCTGATGTAATTCATGCATTGCTGTGTTGGCCCTTATCTGCAAGATCAATCCCAGATTCTAAAACATTTGTAGGTCTTTTATTATCCATGTATGTCTCAGCTGCTTAGCAGAAATTCTCTGTCGTAATCTGTATCTAGTGGCCCATAATGCTCTTCATCTGTGACCGTCTACTCTCTAGCATTTGACTTAGACTGAAGATAGCTACCTAATTCTAACCTAAACACACTAACAACATCATGGCTAATACTTTTATGTTTTGTTCATTAATTTCTATACAACTTGAGGGATTGCATATTCTTTTCAATCTCCCCATAAATTGATGCAAACAAAACTTCTAAGTAAAACATCAAACTAACTTTTTAATTACATTGTTTGATAAAAAAAAAATCTAATTTCTTAGACTAATGTGTAGTAAATGATATAGCTTTTTACTTGTGACGCTCACTGTCTTTGCTGTGCCTGTTAAGCTGAACCTCAGATGTTCTGTGATGGTTTCTTTTCTCCCCGTGGGGTTGTTCCCCCTTAGACTTGTGCACTAATAATCTCTTCCCCTAAGACCTTTCTCCCCTTGAGGTCTTTGCAGCTTTGTAGCCCTTTCTCCTTCTGTTGCTGTTGATGTTTTTTCTTTTTTTTGAGCTCGTCTGTACATGGCTTTGTTGTAGTTTTCTCTGTTGTCTTCTCCCAAGGAAGCCTTTTTTCCTCTTTCCCTTTTTCTACTCTCTTCTTCCCCGTTTTGTTAGCATTGAATGCTGCTGTAAGGGCTTCGATTGCAGCTCGAATCCCTTTGAGTTTAGAAATGGTAGTCTCCTGAGTAATTATGGCTTTGGCAGTTTCAAGTTGAAGCTTGTTTTCCAGCAAGCCAACCCTTTTGTCATTTTTGAGAATGTGCTCCTTAAGCTGCTACTAGGTGGTCTTCAAAGAAACTTGCAGTTTAGGAATGTCAGTTGAGTGTTATCCCCTTAACTTGCTTAGATTTGAGGAGTTGAGCCTTTACTGCTTAAGATTTAGGGCATTACCTTACTATATTTGATCTATGAGACCTTCAGCCATATTGGAGAGGGATGCATGGAAGTCTTCAAAACACCTTGCTCTGGTAGTCTTCTCAGCTTTCAGATCATTTGCAATTAGTTTCAGTCTGTTAAGAAGTTCCTTGAATACATCCTTTGTCCGCTAATGCATGTTGTAGATTTCCTGATCTAGTTGTATGAGTTTGTATTCCATCACAGTTAGTTATGGAGATGACCGTTGATGTGCAGAAGGTTTAGTTCCGACCATTGTTCTTGTAATAGAGAACAACCTTTCATGAATTGGTGTCATTCTGACGCCTGCAAGGACTTACTTCAGACTTCTAACTGTAGTCTGGGGTATCATCTAAAAGTCAGATATACCATTATAGAGTAGGTCTTGAGGAATACCTATTGATGGTGGATCTGCCCTAGTCTTCGCCAATGAAGAGGAGGAGGGGTGAAAACTCCAGGTTCAGTGAAGATATATCTTGAGCTTGCATGTTTTCTTGGCCAGAGGAGTGTCGCTCATCAAGTGTTTATTGATTTCATCAAGGGTGACACCTTTGAACGCGCTTTCTGCTATAGTCTGCTCCTCTCTTCACATTGAGATTGTTTCTGTTGATTCATGTTCCACTATGACCAGTTCCTCTACCTGTGTGGGAGTGAGATCAGGTGTTGTGACTTGAAGAAACTCTGCTTTCAAAGTGATCTGCTGATAGTCTGGAGTAGTTTCTTCTATGATAGCCTCTGCTGCATCCCTAATTGGTGATGTTGTTAGGAAGCCCTCCTTTGTTAGTGATCCCTTTATTGTTGGTTCTGTTGTTGTGACTAATTCTGTACCTCGTGGTTGGTCTTGATGGAATGAGCCTTGGCCTTGCATCTTTGGACTTCCTCTTGATTGGGAATTTATGCTTCTTGATGATCGTTTGGATTATTGCTTTCTTCTAAGGTTTGCCCAGTGTTTCATCAGTCTTGGATATGCATTCCAGGACCTTTTCTTGTATGGTTTGGACAGTCTGCAATGCTTTTATGATCTCTTCCTTTTTTGGAGATTGTGAGGTTATGGTTGTTGTTGTGGCCCATGCTTCTAATGCAGTTGAGGGCTGGACAACTTCAACCATAACCAATTCCACTCCTGCATTAGAGATAGGAATGCTCTTGTAGCTTTCCATTGAGAAAAGCACTTTTCATTTGTGTCTTTGTCTCTTACTTGACAAAGACACAAATGAATCATACCAACTTTGTCTCTTTTATATCCCTCGCCGTTGACACCATCATAGTGTCTTTGTCTTTCTAGTTCCTACCAACTTGACTTTTTTGGTGACTTTGTCTCTTACTTGACACGAATCATAGGTTAAAAAGACATCATAATTTTTGACACATAATTGGCTAATGGAAAGCAGGTTATGTTATAAACCTTTAACATAAGATGCATCTCTAAATATTAAAGAATCTGTATCAAGGGTTCCATAACCTTTAGTTTTACCTTTCTTGCCTGCTCCAAAGATGACTACTTTTTCCTTTCTCTAATCTTTCAGACTGTTTTTATTCACAGTCATATGTTTAGAACATCCACTGTTTGGGTACCATGTTCCACCCTGTTGTTCCTGTAGTAGAGCATTGAAAGTTTGTATATGGTACCCACTCATGTGAGTTCTTATTTGTTAGTTTTGGGGATCCACACTTGAATTAATTTCTTGTGTGGAGTCCAATATTCGAATGACTTGTGGCCAGGTTTGCCACAGGTATAGCAATAGACCCTTGGTCTTATTGCCCTAGGTTGTCTGCTAGTGTTTCTCCTCTTTTGCTACATTATACATGTGTAGACAGGCTTCAGATGTTGTTTTCTCCATGCGGTATTGGAAGTATTGCTCTATACTGAGTCGTTTAGTGCATACTGGGGTTTGTATGGCCTTTCAATGGTTTCAATCTTATGATTCCAGACTTTCTGCACCTTGTGGTGTTCTACACCAATCCGTCCTGATATTTTGCGCAAGGATTTAATACTTTGGGTTTGAGGAGTAGAGGTCTTAATCTTCTACTCTCCTTGTTTAGCAAAGGTTTTACCTTTCTGCAAGACTTTTATAGAGGTCTGCTTTGCCTCTTTCTGACTGGTTGTGATATTATCAATCACTTTTGAGTGTGAAAGATCATTCAACTAGTCCCTATAACCTAAGCCTATCTTATCATGTAAGGATTGACCCATGTTTAGCATCTTTTGCAAGTTCAGGGTCTTTCAATTCCATGTATCTACATGAGCTTGAAGCTTAACATTTCTCTTTGTAAGTGTTTCCGCTACTGCATTGAGAAGCTTTAACTTCTTATCTGATTCTCTTAGCTCGTTTTGAGCTACTAGCAAGTCATTTGACTTGTTTTCAATCTCTTTATATGCTAGATTGTAATTCTCTCTAAGATTTACAATCAACTCGATATTTTCTTTATTTTCTCTTGAAAAGGAAATAAATTTTTCAGAGGTTTCTTGAAGTGCCTCCTTCAATTCCTCTAAGGTAGCATCAGAGTTAGAGAAATCAAATACTTGTTGTTTTTCATCATTCTTTGCCATGAGACAAAGCTAAGCATTAGAGATTGTCTATTCATTATCTATTATCTGAGTATGTCTCACTCCAGGTTTTAGCAGTATAGGCCTTGCCTTTTTGTTTTCTACGAGAGTTTCCTTTGCCATATTCCTTTATGTTCCTTTGTGCAGACGATTCCTATGCAAGTCGTCTACATTATGCAGTAAAGTGTCCTGGCTTTCCACAGTTATAGCTAACCTCCTTCTCTGCTTCTTTGACCTTTGTTTAGAAGTTCTTCTTGAATAACTTTATGAACTTCTTTCCCATCAGTGAAAGTTCTTTTGATATTGGTTGTTTACTTGTAGATGAGCTGTCACTCGTTTCCTCTTCTGCCATGGATCTCAGAATTTTTTCTTGGGCTTTAAAGGCTAGAGTTTTCTTCCTAGCTAAATCAATGTCTTTTTTGCTCAACTTCTAGGTTGTATGTATGCAGCACACCATACAGCTATGCCAAAGACATCTTGGCAAGATCCCTAGACTCCCTTATTCCTGTAGTCTTTTTTCCCCAGATCTTACCAAGTGATCTCATGAACTTTAGGTTGACTTCCTTGTTGTCAAAAGTCTTTGCTAAAGTTTTCAGATTGTTGATGAGTATATTGAACGTCTCATAGAAATTTGTCAAGTTTTCATCTGATCTCATTGAGACCCAATCATACGGGTACATCATGACATCTTTTTTGTTTTCCCTGATTTCATTTGTTCCTTCATTCTTGAGCAGTAAAGCGTTCCATGCTTCCTTTGCAGTGATTATATGAACCACTATTTCAAACATATCATCATCATGAGTTTTGAATATTTGATTTCTTTTCCTTCTGTCCACAGTATTAGATCTCAGTCCACTTTTGTCCAGAGAGATTTGGACTTATCCACTTCGTTGGATACATCGACTAGATCTGGCATCTTTGGCATGTATGGTCCATCTATAATGATGTCATGCATTCTTTCATCTATTGAATCCAGATGTGCAAGCATCCTCATCTTCCACTAATTGAATTTTGGAGGAGCCATATTTTCTTCACAAAATATGGCAAAAATAAATCTAAAGAAATGATCTTTTCTTTTCAAAACTGTTAGGTGTGGAAAGTCAGGCTCCGATACCAATTGTAAGATCCACAGGTATAACCTAGAAGGGGGTTGTAAATAGGCTGTTTTAAAAAAAAATTCACTGTAATGCAACAGAATAGTGAATTTCAATACACTAATGTTCGTTGCATACTACTGAGGTGGTCTGCATCAGAAACTTAAACCTTGTGAGTTTTCTCTATTTGCTATTGTGATTGATTCCTAACAATTCTAATTGCTCAAAACAATGAAAAACAAATAAAGAACACAGGATTTATACGGGTTTAGATACTAGTTATCAATTGATAATCGAGAGCTTAGTCCAGTTTTCTCTTGGTGACCAGTTTAGTCAGTCCAAGAGGTACGTTCACTATCTTCTTGTTTTTTTCTTACAAGACAACCCCTTTGCAAGCTAGTTAACTTGTCAAAGGCGAAGAACCTAGATCCTTTGCACAGATCCTTCACTGGACTACAGGAGTTTCGGTTCTTCAGTGCAAACTTGCGAACCCTCTTCTTCTTGTACTTCAATTCAGCTCACTTGAGCTGTTTTGAATTTAGATTGGTTTTGCACTCTTGTATATTCAATCTCTCATTCAATAGCTTCCACAATAGCACTATTCTTTGAGCTCTTTGATCCATTTTTATAGGTTGAGGGAATGAACCCGTTACTTGTGTACTTGACGTGATGGTGACACCTTGTCACATGTGAACCTTTACTGATGTTGATAGCTCACGTTTTTCAGATCGTCGTACTATCAATCTGAACCTTAAATCTTTGATGTGATTGATCCTCAGATTTCTTCCCCAACCTTAGCAACCATCTCTGCTGCACTACAGTCTGTAGCAACTTAGTCTGCACTCAATACCATTTAGACCTCGTCTGCACCTAGTCACTACTGCAACATCATCTGCACCCAGATGTGATATAATCGATACATTGTTGTATTGGAGCTTGTCTCCAAGATCAATCCCAGATCATAAAGCATTTATAGGGCTTTTATTGCCAATGCATGTCTTAGATGCTTAGCAAATATTCTTTGTAGTAATCGACATCCAGTGGCCCATAATGATCTCTATCTATGGTCGTCTTCTCTCTATCGTCTCACATAGACTGTAGATACCTACCTAATTTTCAGCCCAAGCACATTAACAACATAATGACTAATACTTTTAAGTTTTGTTAAATCAATTTTTATATAATTGGAGGGATAATATATTTCTATCCCCCCGTGCGACTATACTATAGTACTCTGAGAATTACAAAGCTTTTGAATGTAGGACGCCACACAAGAAAATAGCAAGACCAAAGGTCATATGCTATAAATATGTCAAAAATGATCATAAATATTTTGAACATAGGACACCACACAAGAAAATGACATAAGTGTGGGTGTCTAAGACTAACAAATAAGGGCCCATGTATATGGGGACTAAGTGCAAGAAAAGAAAGAAAGAAAGAAACATAGCCCACATAGTCCTGCCAAGCGTAGGGTATGGGGGAGGGCACATTTGCATAAAAGGGCGTGGATCGACACCCCTTATCCCTATTTTTACAAATAGAGAGGCTATTTTCGTTGTCCTTGAATGTTGAACCCCTGATCTCATGCTTAGGAGGGGGTTACTGTTGAGCCAACTCCACTTGACTAAGTGTGAAATTTGAATATCTTTCAAGAGCATCATAATGAAGTAGGATATTTGGATAGTAGATATGCTTGGGGCATATAACAAGGGACAAAAACATACTTACACAGTACATAAAGCTAGAAGGTCCTCTTGTAATCTTTGGAGGAGGTAAGGCAAATAAGACTATCTTTAGAGATTTGTTTAAAGGGACTTGAACATAACTTGTTATCCATAAGTCAACTATGTGATAAAGATTATGAAGTATCCTTCACACATGACTTATGTGAAGTGAAGGATAAAATAACAAAGGAAGTCAAACTGATAGGCTGCAAAAAGGGAAACATTTATATAGTAGACTTCAATATGTCTCAGTCTACACAAATCATTTGTTTTTATATAAATGAACTTGATGGCATAAATTGGTTGTGACATAAGAGATTAGCTCACCTAAACTTCGAAACAATAGCTAGGCTTTCCTCAAACAACTTGGTAAGAGGTTGACCTCAATTCAAGTTTAAAAAGAATAAACTATGTAAATCCGGTCAGGATGAAAAGTAGAGTAGGACTAACTTCAAACCTACAAACTCCACAGAAACCACTAGAATTCTTGAACTCCTCCACATGGATCTATTTGGACCAGTGGAAGCGGAAAGCATAAGTAGGAAGAACTATACTTTTGTAATTGTAGATAATTACTCAAGGTATACTCGGGTAATATTTTTATATATAAAGAGTGAAACCTGCAGCCTAATAACTAGATTCTTAAGGCAGGTTCAAAACGGAAAGGGTATTGATGTGATTGTCATTAGGTGCAATCATGGCACATAATTTGCTCAATTTGGTGTGGACAAATGCTATGATGATCATGGCATCACTCATAACTTCTCTACACATAGAACATCATAACAAAATGATGTTCTTGAGACACAAAATGGAACAATTATTGAAGCAGCAAGGACAATGTTGTCAAATACTGAATTGCCTAAAAGCTATTGGGTAGAAGTAGCAAACATGGCCTGCTATGTCCTAAATAGGTGTTTGATACAAAAGTATTACAAGAAAACCCCTTATGAATTGTGGAAAGAAAAGACACCAGGTGTCAAGTATTGTTATGCATTTGGATGCAAATGCTACATTCATAATAATGAGAAACAAAATCTAGAAAAGTTTGATCCAAAGTTAGATGAGAGGTTTCTAGGTTACTCTACTCCAAGCAAGGCATTTTGAGCATATAATAAGAGAATTGGAATAGTAAAGGAATCACTGCATGCCTCATTTTATGAATTAATTAGTTCTTATTGAGTGGATTGACTTTGATTAAGAATATGTATATATAGATGATGAATAGATTGAAGAACAAAAACCAGAGGATGTAGTAAAAAAGGAACCGTCTGCACTCGATAAAGAAAGCAAAGGTGTTGTAATAGAGATGATTCTATTACAATCGAACAACAACTGTAGGAGATCTCAATCAGTGAAGCACAAGCCAAAGGGAGATGGATAATAACTTATACTAAGGATGTAATCATTGGAGACAAAGATGCTCCGGCGCAGATTTAGAGAGTAATAGGCAAAGATTTCTTGTCTCCATGCTTCATCTCATAAATGGAACCAAAGTTAATCAAGCGATCCTTAGGAGATGCCAACTAGATTGATACTATGCAGGAAGAATTAAATGAGTTTGAAAGGAACACGATTTGATACTTGGTGGCAAGATTAGATAATTATCCATTGGTAGGCTACAAGTGGGTGTTTAGAAATAAGACAGATGAAAATGGAGTCATCATTAGGAACAAAGTTAGGCTAATTACTAAAGGAAACTCATAGAAGGAAGGGATGGATTTTGATAAGACATTTGCTCCTGTGGCGAGACTTGAAGCAATTAGGATGTTCTCAATATATGTTGCAAATCAAGGGCTCAAAGTTTTCCAAATGGATGTGAAGAGTGCATTTCTGAGTAGGGAAGCTTCAAGAAGAAGTCTATGTTTAATTCGGTTAGGTTGATTATACATTTTATTTTGGTAATCAATAATTTAGAGAACGTAATCTAAGAGATCCTTAATTTACAATTAAACCAATTATAAAACAAATCAACTCAATAATCTATGTCATTTGTATCAATGATTAATTTCCTATGTTAGAATGGGTCCCGTATAGTTTTACAACCACACAATAAATACGTTTGCCTAGTATTTTCATTGCTTTATTAGGTTCTCTACTTTTAAGTTAGCTTCCTTACAACAACAACCCCCCCCCCCCCCCAAGAAAACATTTCTTTGCAATTCTAGGTAATACTAGAGTAATAATTAGTTTAAATCATTTGAACAACAGTCTCTGTGAGATCGATCCGTATTTTCACTACTTCATTAATTTAATTAATTCATAGTGAAAGTGAGTGAATTTAATACTATTTTTATACGTCAGGCGACAAATCATATCAAAATGGTGTCGTTGTCGGGGACGGTCATTGGTGTCAAAGTAGTAATTTAAATTAATTGTTGGTTAGTGTTATTTTATTTTTGTGAATTTTTAATTTTGCTTTTTATTTTCAGCTATTTAATTTTATTATTTTTTTAATATTTTTGTTTTATTTATTTTTACTGTTTAGGTAATTGTTGTGTCTCCACTAGTGCTTGAAATTGAGAAGTGGGAAAATAATACGTGAAAAGGCATGGATATTGTTCAAGACTTTGAATCTAGAAGATTTGGACACCCTTCCCTCCTTAATCAAAAACCAACCCCTTCTTCATTTTCAAACATCAACGAAGAATGTATCTACTCCCCAATAGAATTGAGAAATTTAGACATGGAAGAAAATGCAGATAACGTTCCTAAAAGTTTAGGTAATAATGCAGTTAACAATGTAGAAAATAATACAAATAGAATTCTACTTGAGCTTTCAGCTCCGACAATTGAGGATGAACCTCTTTGCATTGTTCTTACCAAAGTCAATGTAACATTCAAAGAGTTCCATGTTATTTGCAAATCCAATAGAACGAATGGTGTCTTTGTTGAAACAATGTAACTGTATGCATTTCTTTTTAGTCTGCAAAGCTATGCAAAGAACTGGTTATATGAACTATCTTCCAATTCAATTAATACATGGGTTCAAATACAAAAATTATTTTTAGAAAAATATTTTCCATCTTCAAGAACTACAAATCTAAGAAAAAACATTTCAAGAGTAAAATAGAAGTATGGGGAAAGATTTCATGAATATTAGGAGAGATTCAAGAGACTGTGTACGAGCTGCCTGCACCACAACATTGTTGAAAACTTACTTATTCAATACTTTTCTGAATCAGAAGATCATCATAGAATAAATGCTTCTAGTGGCGACGCCCTAAAAAATAAAACGCATACTAAAACAAGAAAATTAATTGTAATATTAGCCCAAGGCTTACAAGACTTCATCTCTATAAAGGAAAGAGATGGTGGAGGAAACTCTAGGACAAATAAAAAGTTGGATACCCTTATAACTCCGATAACTCAACTGGTTACCAACAAAATTCCAGCACAAGTGAAATCTTGTGAATTTTCCAATAGTGTGGCTCATCCAACTGATTCATGTCCTACTCTGTGTGAGGAACAAGCTAATGCAATAGGATTCACAGGCCCACCAAATCAAAGATAGAACCAGTGGAATTACAGTCCTGATCACCAATGAAGGAACCATCCAAATTTTAGGTGGAGCAATAACAACAACGTCCAAAATCCACCTAGGGCTCAAAATAATCCACCTCCTGGTTTCTATCAAAACCAACAACAGCATTGTCAAAATAGTCAAGGTTCATCTCTTGAATACCTTGTTATGACTCTGGCATAGATTCAAAGGCAAATGACAGGTGAAAATTCTCAGACTAAATCAAAGATCAATAATATTGAGAGTATTATTGCCCAACTTGCTTCCGACATGAGCCAACTGAAGACTAGTTTAGAGAACAAAGTTCCATCCCAACCACTCAACCCTTTGGAAAATGCCAATGTTGTGACTCTAAGGAGTGGTAAAGAATTGAAGGAACCGAGTTTGAAGAGAAGTTGGAAGTAATTCCTATTATGGATCAAAATGAGGAAGAAACTCAGAAAATTTCAAAAATTGACCTAATGATTAAATCTGTCACCTCTGCTCTATTTCCCCGTCGTTCAGTTAACAATAAGAAAGCTGAAGTAGAAATGGATATTTTTAAGTTTTTCAAAAAAGTAGAGGTGAATATTTTCTTATTGGAGACTATCAAGCAAGTTCCTAGATATGCCCAATTTTGAAAGGAGCTTTTAATATGTGTGTAAACGCTCATCATTTTCTTAGTTAAAGTTACTTGTTAATGTGAAGTTTTATTTTTAATTTATGTCACTTTAGTTCCAATTACTATTTAGAACATTGATATTGTTGTATTTCATGTTTTTGTTGTAGAATTGAAGAAATCGAAGCTTTTTTGGTGAAATGAATATTTTGGAGTTTTTAAGAAGCTTTTAGAGTGTTTGGAGATAATTTTCATGTTCTACAATCTATTAGAAAAAAAAAAGATTGGAGCAAAAACGGTGCTAAATTGCAAAAGTTATAAGAGTTTGAAAATCGCTTGATTTTGTGACCTTTGGCACGGTTCATGCGACATGATTTCCAAAAGTCCCTGAGCATGAGCTATGCTAGGTGTATTTGCTTGGCACAGGCCATGCCTGACCACCGATCTACAATTCTTATCTTAACTATTTTGGTGAAAATTAGTTATTTTTCATTTCCCTATAAGTACCCACGACGAAATATCATTTTTCAGAGAGTTTTTCATCAGGTTTTGTAAAGGTAAGAGCCTCCGAACCAATTCGAGACGACGAATTCCACAAACAACATCGAGAGCTACGTCAAGGAAGATTGAGATCTATGCTATGCTACATTCCACAATCGAAGGGATGATCATCGACCGTCATCTAAACCAATCTCTGTTGGTCTAGGGTTTAATATCTCTGTTCTTTATTCTTTGAGATTTATAAAGACTTTTTGTGATCGTTCCATGAATTCTTCATTTTTAATTATAACGATTGTAGCGTAAATCTTTGAGTATGGCTTAGTGACTTAATCTTGTTCATGGATTTATAGAGATGTGATTCCTGAATTCGACAATTTCTTGTTCAAAACTTATGGTATCATGCATATGTGTTGATTTATCTCTAATTCCTTATTCTATGTATTACGATTGACCACCTTAGTACATAGGAGGAGTTAGTAGCAGTCAAATCATTCTTTTTTGGTTGATGACAGCAACAAACTCATAAGTTAGTGGCATTCTCTTTTGGTTAACCTGTAATCACATGACAATGAGCATGAAATGGTTCTAATCTGTGTTATGTCAATGTCATGAGGTGTTAGAGAAATATTCATAATGTGTCATATTTAGTCTATGTTACATTCTCTTTTGGATATAGAGTAAATGTATCATTTTGGTTATGACATGCTTTACGATTACCAATAGTTTTTATCGGCAACTCTTTTTTTGTCGAGCTTAATTACAAATACCTACCATAATAGAATATGAAATGAAAATTATTAGTCTATTATTGAAATCCATGACAGCTGAAGATCACGCAGGCCATACGCTTTATCGAACTAGATTAAACTCTCGAGAATAATCTAAAATTGAGTCATCATAGTTTAATACATTGCTCTGTCTGTTTCTTTTCCAACACCCCCCCCCCCCCCCCCCCCATTTTATTTTCTTGAGCTTAATTGACTAGGAATATTTCATTAGCTTAATCATCACTACATAATTCGAAGTTTATTATCTAACTCCTTGTAGGATCGACACCCCTTATCACTATATCATGCATTTTTAGCTGGAATTAATTTCCGCACAAAACGACACACAATAGCTTTATAAGGGAAAGCTTATGGGTCATGAGCGGGTAATGGTAGGAGATAACATCTTTGTAGTTTTGCAGAAGAAGTTTCCTCCTATGCGAAAAGACCCTGGTATGTTTATTATACCATACACCATAGGTAGTGATGAAATTACTAGGTGTATGATTGATATGGGTGGATCTATAAATGTTATGTCCTTATCAATTTATAAATCCCTTAACTTAGGACCCCTACAACCAACTAGAGTTGTCATACAACTACCTCATTAGTCTTTAGCACATCCTGTAGGGGTATTGGAAGACATTTTGGTGAAATTGAACGATCTAGTCTTTCTTGTCGATTTTTATATCCTTAAGACTAATAATGATCATATTCATGAAACAAGTCATGTGCCTATTCTACTAGGTAGACTATTTTTTAAGGACAAAAAAAAAATTGACATAATTGATAGAACTTTGTCTATGGAGTTTGATGGAGAGATCATAAGATTCAATATTTATGATGCAATGAAACAGCCATGTGATGATATGTACTCAATTTGTGGAATCAATTCATTTTGATCACTTGAGGAAGAGCTTTTTGAATTAAACAAAGAAGAATTCATGGTAGCTATATTGAAGATGAATGTGGACAATGACAATCTGATTAATTATTTGATAATGATTTGTCATCAATTGAGCAGAAATTAAGTAAGAAGAATGTGAGCATGATTAACTGCCAATTAGTCATGAAAAAATTCTTCCATCTATTCGAAGTCCACCAAAATTAGAATCGAAGCAATTACTAGCTAATTTGAAATATGCCTATTTGGGTGATTGAGAGAAATCTCCCCATAATTATTTCAAGCAAATTATCAACAGAGCACGAAGGAGCTCTGGTCAGTATAATGAAAAAGTATAAAACTACAATTGGATGGACAATAGCTGACAAAAAAAAAAATTAGTCCCTCTCTGTGTATGCATCATATTATACTTGAGGACGAGTCCAAACCATCAAGGGAATAACAACGACGTTTAAACCCTCCAATGAAAGAAGTTGTCAAGAATGAAATTCTGATTCTTGATGCTGGTTTCATTTATCCAATTACTAACTCCAAATAGGTCAGTCCGATCCATATAATACAAAAGAAAACTGGTTTGACAGTTGTGGAAAAGATAATGGAGAAATAATCACTACAAGAATTCAAAATAGTTGATGTGTGTGCATTGACTATCGTAAATATAATTCATCCACACAAAAAGATCATTGTCAATTACTTTTTATGGATCAGATGCTCAAAGGGTTAGCTGGTAGATCACATTATTGGTTTTTGGATGGATATTTTAGCTATGATCAGATTTTGATAACACCTGAAGTGCAAGACAAAATGACATTCACATGTCCTTTTGGCACCTATGCATATAGGCTTTATGCCCTTTGGTGTCCAAGTGCAGGTTGGCTTTCCTTTGTTTTTGAATTGACATACATGTGCTTTGATTCACAAGGAAAGCTGATAAGTTATGAGCTAAGATTGTCATTTAGCAAACCATTGTTTGTAGCTGTTGTGGTAAATATAAAGCTTGCTTAGAGAAAGAGGTTTGTAAGACCCTGAAGACTCTTTAATGCAGCTCTAAAAGTTTCCTTGCGTTCCCATTTCAAGTTTGCTTCATAGTATGTCACAGTTGGTGCCCTGATAACTCTGTAGTAAATTTCTTTGATGAAGTTGTTGTGAAATTCTACAATATGATCCGGTCAGCTAAAGAGCTCAGTGGAGCTCCGTGATATCATGCATCTGTATATTTGATCGAGTCACCAACCGGAACCTCAACTCGATACTCTCAGAAATATTGATTTCTTGTTAATCTTGCATGTGCGGGATACAGAAGTGCTTAGCCTCTCTTCATATACTTGTATGTTTGTGTATTAAATTCAGTTATTATTTTGCTTTAATGAGACAAATGATATGGGCTGTGCATGTGCTCCATCAAATATCTCAAATAGAATGTCGAATTGGTCCTGGTGTGTAGTTGCATCCATATCTGTTGAAGCATGTTTAACTGCATTTCAGTGTGGAATGTGAACACATCAACTGCTCCCATTAATCCGTCTATGGAGGAAATAGCATGTTTTGTTATTCAAAACTGTTCTCTTGGTAAAGCTGGATATGCTGCTTCTTTGGAGTTTCTATGTATCTATGAAATGTTGGTGGATTTGTAAAGCTTTTGTCTATTCCACATTTCTATTAAATCGGTGACAAAATGGCAGGAATTTTTGAGAACCAATCTGGGAAGTGATAATTAAGGTTACATTAATTCTCATTGTATGATATGGCCTCTTCCTATATAAGTTTAGTCGAGGTCTGGAATTGTATTTCCATCCCATTTCACTGGTAGATGTGCGGAGTTCATATAACTTTCTAAGTAGGCATGCCTGCAGACAAATGAACCAGCCTGAGAAGCAGCAGTTACTGAAGCAGGTCAAGAATCTACATCCTGAGAATCTTGATCGTGTTGTCGAGATCATCAAACGTAAGGAGCCAACTGAATCTCCATCTTCAGAGGATGTTTTTGTTGACCTTGAAAAGCAGGTAATCAATTTATGGTTTCCCATCTTTGATTCATGCATCTTCTCAAATGGACATGGAGTGATCAGTTACTTATAATTGCAGGAAAATGTTACACTGCAGAGACTTTATTTCTACATACAAGCCGTTGAAAACGCACGGAAGCTCTCAGCATAGCCCATAAAAGCTCAGATATGTGGTTGATAATTTGCTGGCGGCGTTCAATATTTCTTAAAAGGTGGTTCCTCTTCCAGGGTACTGATGCTAAACGATCATTTATTCTGAGTTGAGAACTGACATGTTTATCATTGCAGAAACGTCCTGGACATCAAGTGACAATGGCAAGGATGTTAGAAAAGCACGAGAAAATTGCTTCAAGTTAGTTAGATCCCCATAAAGAGCACGTCAACTCCTCTGAAGGCTTGAGAGCTGCTTGGCACTGGCTTAGATTTTTCCCGAGGGTGGATACGATTCCAGTTCTGCTACACTGTGGATTGTATAATGGGTAGACAGTACGCTGGGTAGATAGTATGTTGTGTAGAGTGGCATGTGACAAGATGCAAACCTTCTCACCCACATGTGCCAGTAATAGATATCATATTCCTTATGTGGAATGTTCTTTACTTATATATCACTCTATATTCAAATTTTGGGATCTTGGGTTTCTTTTTCTTTGGAATCCTTGCACAATTGTACTGCATCTTGACTAGATATTGTTTGGAGTTAGGGAGTTAGGGCTGTACTCAAACCGAACAGTTTACGAACAATTCGAGTTCGACTCGACTAAGGTTCGACGGGTCGAGTCGATTAGTCAAGTCGAACTCGGCAAGGTTTTCGGGTTCGATAGGTTTGATATGTTCGACTCGAGTTTGGCTCATTGTTCACGAGCACGACTAAGTTCAAGTTCGATCGACCAGTTCTACTAAACTCAATAAAGTTCGATCGACCAGTTCTACTAAACTCAATAAATTTATAACTGTTGCATAATATAAGTTTCTAACTATAAAATTATTACAAGCCCTATTGGACATTGATTGTCTTGAGTTTAGCAATTTAGTTTCGTTCTTAAAATTATGGTTTATTGTGTTTTTTATTGATTCTTATTATAATATCGATTCATAAGTTTGATATAATACCTATTTAGCAAATATAAGAGTGGTCCAATCATGAGCTATATGTGATGCTATAGTTATAATTTGGAACTAAAATCTAAAAACAATTTTCCAACCCTGAATCAAAAATGAAGCTAAAATAGCAATAACTAGTTTTATATTTGAAACTAAAATAGATGCCCCGAATCAAAAATGATGCTAAAATAGAAACATGCAATAACTAGATTTATATTTTAAACTAAGAAAGATGTGCTCTAAGTAACTGGTTCTATAATTTGATATGCACGCACAGAGCTGAAAATGTTTGTACGTAGTAGTCTTGTAGATGGTAGCTCTTTTTGTATTTTGTACTTTTCCTTTCAGAATGATATTTCTATGTTGCAATTTACGTTTTTAGATTATGTTTGATATTTAGATATTAACAATCTCAACATTGTATTTGTGATATTTTAAAATAATGTTGTTGACATGATTCTAATTTATTTCATAGAATTAACAACTGTCCATCTTGAATTCAATATTAGGAATTGAGTTTGGCTCGAGTTTGTCTCAACTTGTTGCTCGACAAACTACACGATGAGTAGTTTCAAACTCGATAAGCATTACACATATTTGGTTTCGAACTAAGAATTTTTTGCTTGTGTTCGAGTTCATTTGATATTCTACACAAATTGAATAGCAGGTGTTCGAGATTGAATTTGTAAAAACTCGACTTGACTCAGTCAGTGTATAACCCTATCTGGAGTGTATTTTCTACTCCACATTTTGCATCATCCATGCATGTAGGCTAGTGCAAGGTTCACGATTTTAAGTGGCATGTCATTGTTAGTACATCAGAAAGCTTACTGTTGCTTGAATCCGCAAATTTGAGTTTGAAACTACCCCGGGTTTCCCATCTACTGGGCGACCAAAGATGTCTTTAGCTAGCCTTTCCGGTGGGTCGAGAGAAGAGGCTTATAATATGCGAAATATTGTAGTCGGCATTTCATAGTAAACTATGGATTGTTATAGATCGAAGTCAATAATTTGCAATATAATATAGAATAGTAGCCAGATTTCATTCAGACAAAGACCTGAAGTTCTTGTAAGATAGTACAGCATAGAATGGGTCCGAACCACCGGCAAAAAGGTCAAAGAACTTGCTGAACCAATTAAAAGGTGCATTGCGGCTTTCTGGCGATGATGACGATGGTAGTTTCCTGATGATTTCAGGCTGTGTAAACCCTTCGATGCATTGGAAATACTGTACAACAAGCTGAACTCGGCTGTAAGGAGTCCCAGCTCTCCATGAGCTGATTGCTTTCTCATAGAACATACGATTGCTGAAGCTTATAATGAAGACTCCTCCAGGCTTCAGAATACGAAACACTTCAGCAAAAACCTGAACCATGTGTTTTCATGAAATCATTGCAAGCAAAATTTGTGCAATGAACAAAAACAACCTTCAGATTGAGCTTGATGATTGATTTAATAAAGATATGTTCTACGGTTATATGCTCTTGTTTGTAACAATGAGCAATCACAAAACATCTTTATTCCAAAATACAACAAATATGATTGGACTATAAAATAGTTATCGACTCGGAACAATCTTCTTACTAATGCTACAATGGCCAGACAAATGGTCGCAATCTCGGAGGGTGAGCTAACCCCAACAACCTGTCCACAATCTTAAAGACTTTATTTGGGTACAGGATCTGTTGGGTTGTGCTCTATTGTTTGATTACTAGTCTACATACTTACTTTGCTAGTCTACGGATTTGATTACTGATCTACTAATAGATTGTAATTATTTGCCTACGGTTCGATTACTGGGTCTACAAATCCGATTCCTTTGCCACGCTTAACTTACGGATCATTGCTTAGTGATGCAATCGGTTCTTGTTGTGTTAAAGTAATGCCTCTCACACATAACTGATTGGTTTTTTTGATGTGTATATAGAAAGAAAATGGCGACTACTACTCAAACTGTTATGCCGCCCCCTTCACATTTGGAGAAACCAAAGAAACTCATCGGAGTGGACTTTAAAAGATGACAACAGAAGATAGGTTCCTGAATAAGGTCCAATGCTTCATGCCATCCAAACATATGTTCGCGTTTCAATTCCAAAAAAGGTATTCGTATGAGGGGATGCGTTGAAGAAACTCTACCTACATTGAAATTTGAAAAATCAATATAATTGATTTTGAGATGAAACCCCAAAAAATTAATATAGCCCAGAGATTTAATGAGGTGCTCGTAGCCGATGGAGGTTCTAAATCTCAGGAAAGCTGTATCTTTGACAGCAGTGTAACAAATCACATATGTCTGCATAGATCATGGTTCTCATCCTATCATCGTTACGACGGGATGATTGTGATGGGGAATAATTTAACCTCCAAGGTGGAGGGAATTGGCTCTGTATGCCTGAAGATGCATGATGGGATCGTTATAACTTTGAAAAATATCAAGCATGTCCCAGGGTTATTGAAGAACTTGATTTCTTTGTCAAGGTTGGACTACGATTTAACGGTCAGGCAGGGATTCCGATTCAACGATAAAGCAGGGTCAATAAATATTATCAAGGACCCGCTTGTGATGATGAAAGGAGCTTGAGCTGGCAACTTATATAAATTGATAGGATTCACGGTGATCGACAATGTGATAACAAATGCCGGGGTAAGAAAACAATTATCCGATAAATGGTATGAATCAGGTGGAGCCACAAGGAAGGTTTTCTTTGAAGACACCGACATGGCGGTTCTGATGGAGACGGGCGGAGGTTGTCCAATATCTCAGACGAAGGTGATTCTTCGGATGGAGACAATCGATAAGAGCTTGTTTTTAAAACAAGGTGAAGAGTTGTTAATGCGTTGGTCTTAAAAACGAAAACAAAAAGTTTTGTGGCGAAACCCACGGCTTAATAAAAGTAAAGGAAAGTGGGAGAAGAATTGCGAAACTTTGAGAAATGCAAAGATTTGTGTATAGAATTCTTCGTGGCAGAAAAGCAACTAAGGTTTGCGAATGTGCATGAAGTGAGATGCGCGAAGCAATTGCAAAAACAGATGACGAAATATCCCTATACTTTTGCAATCGCAGCAGAGGGACAAAGCCAGGCAAACCCATCGAGGGTAGAAAATTTAGGATAAGCACGGATTTATATTTGGGTTATCTTCTCACTAAAATATTATCATGCAGTAATAATATTTAGGAGTTGTCTTAAATATTATATTATTATTTTTGGGATAGGTGTGAGTTCTGAATGACACAAAATTAATGAGTGGAGGGATAAATTTTCATGTAATAACGTTCACCTGGATATTGAAAATGTTTGTCGGTTGTCCATAAGTAGTCATAGGAATAGAGTGAACCACGTAAATTTTGATGACGGTGTCAGTTGCTAATTTTATTTTCTATCATTTTTCCTAATTATTTTTTTAACGTTACTTATTACCAAATCTTGTGAGGCCCGTCTATTCCCAACAATATTGCAGCTGAATAACAATTCGTACATTAATATAAGTGAACTTGCAGCAAGCCTTTGAACAACACTGATTGGCAAGGCCCAAAACCGAAATCTCATACGGTGGAGAAGCCTGACCTTCTCTGGCTGCTGAAGATACTGGACACTGACAGTGCACACCACAGCATCAAAGCTGCAATCAGAAAACTCAAGCCTTTGCTCCTGGTTCAGATCCTTGACAATAAAATACTCGAGCCTCGGATTCCGTGCCAGCTCCTGCGCATTGAGCCCGTGTCCCACCACTCTCTTGTACCTTACCTCTTCAGGCAAATGGCTAACCCATGAGCTCATCAGATCCAGGATTTCCCATTCAGGACGCAACCTCTCCCTATACAGATTCGTGAGAGTGGAGATGAACCCGTCGTCGACATGTGTCACGAAGCGTGGGAAGGAATAGAAATCGCGGTCGGGGAGCACGTTGAGCTTTGTCCTGCCTTCTTTCGCCAGGACTTCGTGCTTGATCTTGCCTGCTCTTGATTCTGAAGCTTGAGCTCTGGTTTTCTTGGGTTGATCTTGTTCTTGTATTGACTTTGTGATTATGATCCTTCTTGGATGGGTTTGGGAAAGTCGGGATGGAGCTGATGGCGGGGAATGACCGCGCCATGAGTGATTTCTGGTGCTTGGGATGTGAGTGGAAAGCATTGGAGTTGTGGATTTCCCAATTGATGTTGCCAACTAGCTTGATTTGAAAAGCGTTGATGCTAATGCTTATGAAAAATGTGGTTGCTGGCCAACGCATGCGGATAAAGAGAAAGATTCGGATTATCAATTATGCTCATCTCATATTCTCTCTCTAATTTAATTATAATAATTTAAGTATAGATATTTATTGATATGAAGTTTGATTCACAAAATAATTAAATATTATTTATTTTATAAAAAATTATCATCAAATATTAATGATAATTTACTTACGACTTGTGTTTTAGTCGTAGGTTGAATTCAAAAAAATAATACTCCCACGGATTTGTTTACCGACCCGGTACAATTACGATACAATTTTTTTGACTCGCATACCGGGATGATCATATGTTATTATTCGTAAAATTATCATAAAATATCAATGATAGTTAAATTATGTAACGTAATATCCCAAAATTTTGTAATTTAAAATTTATAAACGTATATAGATTTCGTTGATTAATATGAAAAGTACGCACGAATAAAGGTGAAAAAATAATAATGTTATATTGTCATATAAAATGTACGTCAAGTACGTACATTATGAACGTGCGAATAAATATAACGATGAGTAACTTTATAACATTAGGAATATTGCGTATTAAAGGTAATTGTTTTAATCCCAGAAAATTTAGATTAATAAATGAAACATGATATTGATATTTATGGGATAATTAAATCGAGATAGATTAATTATCGAAAAATCAATATTAAGAAACTGTGATAAATAATGAGGATATATTTTCCCCTCTATTGTCCTCTCTATTTACCCTGTTGTATTTTTCTCCTGTACGTATTGTTTTTCTTCATTGTACAACATTCTTTCAGTCAATTACCCAAAGCAACATGGTCCTTTTTCCCCCTCGTCCTTTATTTCTCTCCCACTCCATTCCAATTTCTCTCTGTTCCTGAAGCTGAAGCTCGAAACCTAACCATTACACACTTCATCAACCTTCTTCCATCATATCCCCAAACTGCCACCAACACACAACCACCAGCCAAGCCATCATCACCATCGCACACCAACACCCTCACCACCACCGTTGCCACTACCTATTGGTTTAGGATCTTGATGTGGTGTGTTTGAGGCAAACGATTTGTGGGAAAACCTTCTCGATTTTTTGATTTATGTATTATTGCTCTCTTGCCGAGGTACTTGATACAAATGATCTCCTAGCTATTTAAAGGAAATAAACTCAAACTGTTGTGCCTAACAAAAACGTGTTTGTGGACCAAAAACGTTTTTGGCCGATGAATAGTGGCCGGCGTTACTGTACACGCGTGTGTACTGTACAAGCGTGTTCCATGCATTGCAAGATTATATCCAACATACTTCTTCCTAATCTTGACATGGTTCTAGAACATGAGACTCCTTCGCATGTTCCTTACCCAAAGATCTTGACATGTTGTTGCAATGGCTGCCATAAACTTGATCTCACATAATGCCAATGTGACGATCGTTTCCGCTTCTCTGTTCTTGCGAACTTCTCTTCAAGACCCTTCACTTTTGTTTGAAGATTGGTTGCTAGAGCTTCCCGCTCTTTTCCTACCTTCATGAATATTTCCAGCACTTCTTTCGACGTCGCATTCTTTGCTGTCGTCCTGACATAAAAGTAATCCGCTTCTTCTCTCATGCTAGTTTTCCTGAGTTTGAAGAGATTTCTAACCTTCTCGCTCTTCTGCTTATCGGGCCTCTACTCCGATGAACCATTGGGTTTTTTCTCGTTGTTGTCAACGTCATTCTTCTTAGATGGATCAGACATCAATTCGACCCAATTTGCCTTTTCGAGGGTACCGGGCTTCTTACGTTTCAGATCCACACGATCTTGTGCATCGAGAATAATGCTCGATTCGTTGTAGCGGCTACCATTTTCTCTGCGCTTTCTGCGCGTCCTTGCTCGTCGATGATCTCCCCATCGTCGTCGTCGGAATTCACCGCTGCTGGTTCTGCTAGGAACTTCTATGCGCAAAGTCGAGGTAAATGAACTTGTCTCTCCTGTCGCAGGTGACGAATGAATTGCACTAGCGACTGACTCTGCTTTTGTTACACCTGTCACGGATGATGCAGACATCGCCATAACTTTTGGTTCTGCGAAACTTGTTAGGAGACAGATTGGTTTGGCTAACTCCAAACTTATCTTGTAAAGGCGATTTGATGTGCGTTTCACGAACATCAGCAACCTGCCGCTATCATACATCTTTATGACCTCTCCCACCATATTCACCTCGCTCCCAATTTCTGTCATTTGTCCAAGACTGATGATATTAGTGCAAAGTTTAGGAATATAGTATACCTCGTGGAGAATATACTGATCGTCATTCTTGCACTGGAACACGACCGTTCCTTTACCTTTGACTTGAACGACATTGCCATCGCCAAGCCTCACCTCCCCGGTGATCTTTTCATTGAGTTCTTGGAACATTTCTAGCCGTCCCGTCATATGATTGCTGGCACCGTTGTTTAGGTACCAGACATCCTTGGTTGATGTCTTTTCCTTCTCGCCATGGTGAAACACCTTCACCAACTTTTCTTGTCTGGGTTGTATGGCGTCTTGTTGTTTACCTCGTGTCTCCTCCTGAGACATGGAAAACAATAACGCTGACTTGTCCGGAGTAGCGTCTGTGTAGTGTCTCTCATCGTTCCGTCGCTTCCTGCGACACTCCGAAACATAATGTCCCATCTTCCAGCAGTTGAAACACTTAATATGGCTTTTATCACGATTTCTGCTACCGGTGCCTCCCGCACCTTCCTGGCGCGCTGTATAATCGCCGTTTCGATCGCTCCTTCCGTGACCTCGGTCTGAGGTGTCGGATCCGTATTCCTGACGATATGACGAAGTATCCCTTGTGTTGTTCCTCTGGGGTATCTGTCGTTCATTACTGGTGAACATGAGCTGACTCCCACCACTACCGGTGTTCTCGCGGAGTCGAGTTCTCTCCTCGAACGCCTTCAACCGCCCTATGGCCTTCTCGAACGGCATCGTCTCAAGATCGAAAAATTGTTCGATCCCAGCAACGACTGTGAAGTACCTTTCTGGCACACAGTCGAGTAGCTTCTTGACTAGTGCATTATCGTCAAGATCTGCACCAAGGCTGAAAAACCTGCAGGACATGCCGCTGAGTTTTCCGGCGAACTCGTCAATGGACTCCTGCTCTGTCATCCGCAGAGCATCAAATTCACTCTTTAATGTCTGCAACCGAGCCTTCTTAACTTGATCAACACCCAGATACCTCGTCTTGAGGCTCTCCCAAATTTTCTTCGCTGTTTTTTCTTCGCAATCAGATGAAGAACATCTTCGCGAATTGCCTGGAGGATGTATGCACGCGCCTTTTTATCCTTTCTTGGATTGACTTCATCATCCTCTGTTGGTTCGACCGCCTCCCACATATCCTGGGATATGTGGGAATCTAGGATTGCCTCCATTTTTATTACCCATACCGTGTAATTTGAGGAGTTCAGTATCGGAAAATTAAACGGCATTCCGCCGCTTTCTTTTGACACGCGCGGGGGAATAATGGATATTTTTTGGAGATTTTCTTTTTTATTTTGAAAAAAAAATCCCCTTTTTTAGAAAAAACAAACAAACTACTCCTTTTGTTTTTTTCGTTTCCTTTTGCTTCCTTTTTAATACCAAATTAGGGTTAAAAATGTGTCCTCCCTCTCCCCCTCTTTCCTCCTTCACCCTGCCGCCGCCGCCGCTCCCTCAATCTCCTCTTTTCCTTTCCCCAGAAAAACCAGCCACGCCCATTCACACCACCACTCCTCTTATCTTCACACCTTTCCTCCCCTTCTCTCTTCTTCCTTTCAACCTCCCCACACTTCTCCTCTTCTCTGCGCCGCTTGAGGTTTCAGATCGCAACGACCTTCACCGCGGTGGCGTTGGACCGTTGCTTGATCCTGGAGCCACAAGATCTTCGAACTCCACGACGTAGAAATCGGATCCGAAGACCGGTGGAATCAAGAGGGGGGGGGAATCCGTGGGGCGTAGGCAGGTCTCACGCCGAGACCGGAGATGGGGGAACTTTGGATACTGTGGTGGATGTCGTCGGGGTTGCTCCTGGAGGCTGATCTGCAGCGAGGTGACTCTACGGCAGTGATGGCACGGCTCTGGTTTTGTCCACCTCGTCTAGCAGGTACGTCCTCGGCAATTTCATACACCTCTCTTGCTCTGATACCAATTATTGATTTAGGATCTTGATGTGGTGTGTTTGAGGCAAACGATTTGTGGGAAAACCTTCCCGATTTTCTGATTTATGTATTATTGCTCTCTTGCCGAGGTACTTGATACAAATGATCTCCTAGCTATTTAAAAGAAATAAACTCAAACTGTTGTGCCTAACAAAAACGTGTTTGTGGACCAAAAATGTTTTTGGTCGATGAATAGTGGCCGGCGTTACTATACACGCGTGTGTACTATACACGCGTGTTCCATGCATTGCAAGATTATATCCAACACTACCGTCCTAACTAGATGACCACCACTTCCCGAAGTCTATGACGACCCCCAAGGACACTGTAAGTCAAGTAACAACAACAATGCAGGCCCTCCTTGATTCTCCTTGAATTTCGACAAAAAACCATAACAAACATCTCTCCGACGAACCCCAACGTCTCCAATGACGTTTTATGACCACTAGCGGGTCTGGGGAGGTGATGGCGGCCGAACAGTGAGAGGGTGAGGCTTGGGTGTCTTGGGTATCAATGGTTGTATGTGATCAAAGTTTGAAATGGGTCATTGAATTTTTACAGTGAATTTTTTGGCGAAACTCCGACGACCAGCAGTGACAGAGGGTGGAAGGGCAAGAGGAGTGTCTTGGATTACGTTGGGTGTCAAGGTTTCCTAGGGTTTCTTGAACTCTAAGGCAAACTAGGGTTATACACATTTCAAAGATAACATATGCCCTCTTCATCCGTCTCGTGTTTAATATTTTATCAATATGATGAGTTACGGTGATTATAATGAGGAGGGTACCGTCCTCCGACGATGATATGTTTGGTTACTTGTTTGGTGTGTTAAGGCATTAAGGAAACTTGGGTTTTGACAACATATACATGGTTACATTGTTTTGACAATTTTTTAACACTAATGATGATCCTAGAGTACCATGGATGCATTTCGTTACATATATGCATGCTTGGTATGGTGATATGATGAATTATACTTAATCATGGGGTTTATATACTAAAAGGGTACTGAATATACCATGGGGGGATCGAGATATAATAACAAGTTTTGACATTAGGATCGAGATCGGGATGGTTATTTACATGTTTGAAATGTGATGTGGAGTATTGGGGTTGAAATGAGTTAGAATACGTACCATTATGAAATATATACCTATCGGAAAAATAAACGAAAATGATCTCTAAATGCCTAAATAAAAAGGACACGAAGATGTATGGTTGGTTTCATTATCTTAGTGATGTGAACTAACGAAAGATGAAAAAAATAATATATATGCATCCTTGGGTTGTGAAGGTCGAGCATTGCACATTGTTTCTAGGATCCATTGAGTCGTTTATCATTTTCTTTGAAAATATTTTAAAGGTTGAGCATAGCATCCCTTCCTGGATTTGGCGTTATCATTTTTGCATTCTTTGAAAAAGAAGATCAAGCTTATTGTTCCTTCTTAGATTCATTGTGATCATTGGTTGTTTCCTTGAATAGCCTTGATGGCTGTGAAAGCATTATACTTTGAGTGGGGCGGCCAAGACTACACAGGTGGAAGCAATATTCAAAGGAACAACTAGCAGAGGAATTACAACAATCAGAGGAACAATACTGAGAGGTCACTTCTTGTTGCAGATCCTCAAGTGCAGTTCAATAGGGCAGGACCATCCAAACAGTAGCTACCAGCTAATCGGGTTTTCATGATGAACCCGCATGAGGCACAATAGAGCGGGGCTACGGTTACTGGTAACCTCGAATTCTTTTCTAGCACTATTTATTTTCTATTTGATTCTGGTGCAACTAATGCTTTTATTGAAATTGAATTCGTGGATTAAAAGGTCAAAATTATTCAGAGAGCTTAAGAGGTCGAAATTGAAATTGACAGGTAGAATGAATTTACAGATCATCGTGAGAGATGATGAGACAGAATAAAGACCGTCGTGGGTTTTAACAAATCAAAATCATACACGCGGATTTTGAACTCAAATTGTATGATTTTGAAATTAAATTTCCATTTGCATTCTTTTGATTTTTTTTTTCATTTCTTTGTAGTTTTAGGTAAAGTTCTCTTAAAAAAATGATAATATAATATTATATTATAACGATAAGAGTAAAAAAAAAAAAGACTACGAATGATCTAAGTTACAAGTGTGCAACCAATGGCAAACAAAAAGATAGTGTCAAAATCAGCCGCTTTTCTCATTTTCTAACTAGGTAAGATTGTTTATTAAGGAAAAGAACAGAATATAGTATTTATAAATGTGATATTTGTCAAAATCTAAAAAAATGTGATGAATAACGAGATGATGTAAGGAGATCTCTTCTCCATGACATTGGCCCTTCCAACATGAATTTCAACAAAAGATAGACCTCAAGATAACCTAACCAAACAAAAATTGGCATCATGTATTATTCTATCTGAATAGTACATAAATGAAAACTCCATTGCTACTGGCAACAACCTAACAAATCACTTCAATCAGATAGCTTCGACCTCTCGTTGATTTTGGATTGAACCTCCAAATCTTGAGATGAACTTGTCACGGACACGGGAGACATATATGAGCCGTGGATCATCTTCAGGTATTTCACGTTCCTAAATCACAAAGGAACGAAAAATGTAAAACAAAAAAGATCAAATCTCAGAAAGAACAAAAAAAGAAAGGAAAACAAAGTTGCGAACAAAGTGAAAAACAAGATTTCATCAAGCATCACAATTCACAGTCACAGAAGTCTTCCCTCTACGAGAAGAAAATAAAAACAAAACAAAAGAAAGGAAAGGATAAACAATAAAGAAACGAACACCAACTTAATGTCTCTGTTAGATATACATTAATAGAACCCTTTATCATTAGTTTGGATTTTTGATAAAGTTTTTTCCTCGAAATGATATCATAGCAGACCGTGACAAGAAGTTATGAGTTCAATCCCTGTCTCCTTCCATTTATTGTCACCTATGTGATTTATTTATGTGTATTTTGTATAGTACTTGGTATGGACTGCGTCAGTGCTATTCGCACTTTACGTCTCAATGGGCCTTCGTGTGAGGAAAAATGTTAGATATACATTAATAAAATCTTCTACCATTAGTTCGAAATTTTTGTATAGTTGGTTCCTCGACAGTCTCTCATCTCATCGAAGCCACATCTTTGCTTAACATTTGGATCGCAAAAATGATATTGAGATGGAATAAAATGTAATATTCAAGCTGAATAGAGGTCATAATGGAATAAACGGTTTTATTCCACCTAAGCTGTTTGATTATAGCGGTCGGAATGGAATAAATTATTCAATATTGTTTTTTGATCAATAAATTATTCAATATTTAATATTACTCGATATTTAATACTCTCTCCGTCCTACAACAAACACAATAGTTTGACTGGGCACGCTTGTCGATGCAAAATTTGATACGTGTGCAATGATAATCAAAGATAGTTTTTGTTTTTTTTTGTAAATTTATCATAACACATTAACGGTTATATAAGTTATGTACATCAATCTAATACATATTGCGAGACGATCAGACGTGATTTGATATGAAAATAAGACTTGTGTTCATACATACAGAATAGTATAAAATACATATGTGTTGCATTTTTTCTGGGAGTATTTAATAACCATTATTTGGTATTTAATGTTTAATATTTAATATTTAATTTCTTAGTTTTTGTTTTGGTTTTGGTTTTGCGTTTTCTTTTTCTTTTTTGAAAAAGGGTTAAATATATTAATTCAAAGGAGAAAAAATTGCATTAAAAAACCCTCCTAATTTGTGCATGCTTGTGAATCTAATACTAAAAACGAGCAATATCTACTCCATACTCCCCTATGCCCCTAAGCCTGCGTGGGATTTAGTGCCCGTGCATGAAACAACATAGGATTGCATTTCATAGTATACTGTCGTACACAAGAATATCACAAGCTTCATAATATATCTACTACATGCATTCATTTTACTCTCCAACTAGCCAATTCACATGCCATCCTGCTTAGCCATCTTTTTATCTTTTCTTGTCCGATTGAAGAGCACATCATTTCTTGCTCGCCATATTTTCTAAACAGCATTCACCATTGCAGCTTTCCTGGTGTGTGTTGTTATATTTCTTGCCTTGGCTACTCTGCACATCCCTGCAATCAATTTGCTCCATGACTGAAACTTCACTTTCATTCCTGCATTCAACGTCAACAAACTCCATACTTCTTCAGCATACTCACACTCTCAAAGATATCATTTTTGTTTTCCTTATCGCTTCTGCAGAATTCGCATAAATCATCATCAATGATCCCCCATATATAGAGCTTATCCGAAGCCTATCTTGAATTGCTAGCCATAGCACAAACCCCTACACTGGCTGGATATCTTTGCTCCATGCCTATCTGAACCAATCCACCCTAGGGTGATCTGGACTAAGTAACTGGTACATTTTCTGAACTGAGTACACTGGTTCTGTTATGGCGTCCATATTTTCCTTCAAGCTGTCCCTCACCTTTAGTAATTTTCTTTTATCTTTTTTCTTTAATTTTGATTTTTTAATGTTTATGTACATCTTTTAGAAAAGAGGTTTTAATTAAACTTTAAACTCGATTCCTTTCCTTGCATGAATAGACTATTCCTTATCATATGAGAAGGAATGAAAATGCTCAAAGGAATAGGCTATTAAGGAAGGAATAGCATTCCTCCCTTAATAGCCTATTCCATTCCAAGGGACTAAACGAACAAGTTTTTTTGGCATTCCATTGGAATAACTCATTCCATTCCAACCTGCAGTCCTTCAATCCAAATGTTGAAACTAAATGGTAATAGGATGAGTTATTACAATCCAATTGTAAGGAGAGAGGGGGGGGGGGGGGAAAGACAAAAAGTGAAACAGAAGTTTGATACATAGGCAGCAAACCCCTAGGCAAATAGTTCCTTATTCATTTTTTTTAAAACTAAATAGTTCCTTATTCTTAAACCATAAAAAGCATCATAATTTTCATTTCATAGTGGCACTATAAAATGCACGGCAGTGTGTTAAGTGTTAGTATATCCAAAGGTTGGCTTAAGCATGAGGCAAGACATTGCTGGTATGTATTAAGATACCAAACAATAAATATTTTCATTACTCAATTCATGATATAGTACAGTTCTATAACCTTCTGACTTAACTTGTGAGGATATGTAAAGTTAGACTCTGTCATTAATAATTATCATCAAAGTTGCAGTGACAAAAGGTCACTAGTTAAACTCGCTCCTTTATCATATTCCCCATACATGAATGTGGGACTCCATGCCAACTGCATACTAATTTTGAGTCCTCTCATGCGTTCACATTATGGGGCGTATGTTATGTTTGGGCTACTTATTGTGTATTTATACTTATTTTTCTCTGACTCAAGTAACCACTTTTGTACCACTGACACCCTTGCTATGCTACTCTGCATGAGCAGGATGCTGACTCTACCCGTAAACCCCATTTTCTTTCAAATATTTGTCTCTCGAGATCTTATGATGTTGGTATAATATGGAGTTGAACGACTCAACTACTGATAAGATTTGGACGCATGCATTAGCATGAACATTACGCACCACCAAGATGGGAAACAATGTACCATCAAAATATTTAACTCACCTTTAGGCCCTTGAAGTATGCATCAACAGCTGGGAAGGTCGGGGTTAGTCGACGAGATTGCATTAGATCCCACAAGTAATTAGCAGTGGTATAACCTCCAGTCTGTTCAACAAGATTCGAGGAGCATTATGAGATGGCGCACCATAAAGTCGAGAAGATAACTTTGCACCATAGAATCTAGAAGATAACTTGCAATGATATGAAATAATCAATTGATAACAAGATCAAACCTTTTCTCCAGCTGCTATGCGAAGTAGATCACTGCCCATTCTAGCAGTCAGGACCAAGTTTCTCTGGGTCATAGCAACCTGATTAATGGCAAAGTAATGAATGACATTTTCATATTATCAAATGTGGTCAAGAAGATAAATCCATCATCATAAAAGAAACTCATAATAGGCATACCAACGTATCCTGAGCAATTTTCATACCCTCCGGAGTATAATTAATCATAGCTCCTTCTACAAGGGTCTGCATAGAAAAATAGTTATTCAAGAGCAACAATAACCCTCATTGTCTCAGACAAGAATAAGCTCCACAAACAAAGACACCAATACCGATCCCACAATGCGAATCTCGAAAAATACACATCTCTTCTTTGAGCACATTTGAAAAAGCAGCAGTGTGCTGACAGAATTTCAATAATCAAATAAAACTCCCCATGAGGTAGTAGGTTAAATTCGGTTCAATTCATCATTTTGCAACATATGCAGTACTCTTAGGTAACTGTGTGCATTTAACATGATATATCATATAAATGAAGCAAGCTTAATTACAATTGCTTGGGACACACAAGTTATTTGAAGCCATAGTAGAGAGACCAAAGCATGTTGAGCATGCTGGCTACAAAATAATGTCCAAAATTTCATATGCAACCAAATGAGAAAATAAGCCATAGTAGAAATAAGCTTTCAACTATAAACACCAAAACCAGAAATAGAAATAGAAAACCCATAACAAAACAAAAACACTTTGTAAACAAACAATTTTTTGTAGAGAGGGGCTTGAATGTTGTACTTAGATGAAATAAAAAACAGAAACTAAAAACCATTTTTCTAGTTTTATATTTCTTGTTTCCGTTTCATCTGTTTGAGAAGCATAAAACAAAAACGAATATTTCTGTTTCATCAATCCGTGAAACCAATACAAAAAACATCAACGAAACCAAAAAGGCCCTAGCAAAACATGTTGCACCAGGGTACTAAATAAATTTCAAGAATAGAGTATGATTGTTAAGAAATTTGAATGTAAAGTATAATACATCGTAGTATGTTGTGAAGTCATAAAAATAATATAAAAAGATGGCATCGAGTAAAATGAAAGAACTTGACCACCAAATTAGTTCTGAACATAAAGAGTATCAGCAAACAAAAAGGTCTAGTATTGCTTTGAACACAATCAGATCGTAGGTTTCAGAAGTGCGACTACCAAGCTCAAACCCCCATCTTCCTAGTGAAACCTTTCAAAAAAAAAAAAAAAAAAAAAAGAAGAAGAAGAAGAAGAAAGGCGAGTAACCTAGGCATGTATGACGAAGCATGGGCATCCACGGTGGTACCAATGCACCCGACTTCCTCCAACTTTAAGGAGAGAACTAGGAGAAATGGCTTATGGGGACCAGGATGCATTGGCAATAATGAAACCACCCACAATATACTTTCAAAGCTAACGCCATTTGACTTCCTCCATAGTAAAAGAAAGGAAACAAGCATACCTAAGTAACTATTAAAAAGAAACCATTGATTATGGATGGTTACAAATTATAGGTTTGTGCACGGGACGGGATGGCCCAATGTTTAATCGATTCTTGTCCCATACGGCCGTACCAATTTTTCGGTACCAAGAAAAGCTTGTCTTGTCCAGCCCCTTATTCACAATAATGGTCACCTAAGTTCTTGGTATGGGAAATGCAGCATTTTGGTACCCCCGTACTTTAAAAAAATAAAAGAAAAAAATGTGTTACAGATTTTTGTTCGAGAAAAATTCAACGTTTATTTTCTCAAAATTTTATAATATAAAACTCATTTTTCACAGCTTAAAAAAGCATAAGGTATAAACAGAAAGAATGAAGAAAATAAAAGAAAAAGGGAAATAAGGGGATGATTTTGCTATAGCCAAGCAACCTGATATATATATATATATATATATATATATATATATAT
>LIEC01011470.1:0-86285 GCA_001925005.1 Drosera capensis | reverse complement strand
AATATTGAAAACACACGCTCTTTGACAACCTTTTCACCTAAATAGTATTAAAAAAATCACTATCTGTTACCGTATCCTCCACTATCTCCTTTCATAAAATAAAACGCAATATCACTAATATATATATTTTTTATAAGATTCACAAAAATTCAACACACATAAATCTGCAAGAGGGTTCAAACTGTTCCTTATATTATGGGGCGAAAGGAGTAATTAGTTTTTTTTTTAATTATAAAGAAATAATTTAGAAATTGAAATTTGAAAAAGAAACTTGGTCAGAGATGGGAAACTTGGTTTGATTCTTTGAATGTCGGTACCAACATTTTTGGGTATTGTAGTTCAGATGTTCCTGACCGACTGAAATCAACCGGTATGAGGCCCATATGGCATGACTTCTTTTGGTTTTGGTCCAACCTTGTAATGTAGAGGAATTTTTGCTCACTCCTAAAGAATTGCAACTCATCCCTACCCTAAGTCTAACGACTCGTAATTTTTGATAAGTATGATATTTAAGTTTGTATATTAATTACCTAGATGATGAATTGGTGATGCATTAATGTGTACCCTATTATTGTAAGGTCAAATCTAGCTTATATATAAAAAGGATACCTAGTTAGATCTTGTGGATAAGAATAGAAAATACAAAATAGGGTAGTTGATTGTGTTAAATGAGTAGATGGCCATGTTTAATCATGCTCAAGTTGTTCAATAAAAAAATAGAAAAAATGGATTTGGAAGTTGTTGGCCAAGGCTATTAAAAAGCATGTGTGTGTGTCCTACTATAAATATGTTAAGTTGATCAAAACACATGAAAAAAAGGAACAATTAGGTCGCAGGAGAAAACAAGAAGAGCAAAGTCCAATTTTTGGAAAGAACGATTCAGTGGAAGGAAAAATATAATGGAATTGTTGGGACTGTTAGCATCTCTTCGGTATGATTTGGTACGTGATTATCATGGCTTCCTATTATTTTCGACCGGTCTCACATCCTTATTCTCATCGTTTAATCCTTCTTTTGGCTCTTTGATATTATTGATCCTCGTTGTTTCATTTCCTGATCCTTTGTTGAAATTATTGACTTTATTGATAATATTAACGGGTACCCATAATATGGAGGTTAATCGATTCGTATCTGAATAATGACCCATGAATTAACGGTTTAATTTTTTTTGTACCATTTGGTACATACAGGTTTTTTTGATTTTAAGACATGTAGCGTAAGGCAGTGGACATGTACCTAGAGATACCAATGACTTTTGGCAAAAGGCCTTCAAGATGAGCCAGTATGAAAATTAATACCACATATGGCCACTCGTTGAGACTGCGAATGCGGTACGTTTGTTTTGTTTCTTTTTGATATCCTCCATTTCTTTGACTCGCCGTGGTAAGTTGACTTGTGAATCATATTTCCTTTTAACATAAGCTTTCATTGGTCCTCTCGGTCATGATTGTCACTATTGGGCTTGCTCCCACTTGTACTTTGTGTGTTTTTGTTTTTCTTGATCTCTATTTCAGGTTAAACACGTACAAAATTAAGGGTGATCAAATATGCATGGAAAGTTCTTGAGATTATAGGAAATTTTAATGAGGTTTTGATTTATGTACATGGTTGACTCCACCAACTGTATTGAAATAGCTTTGCAACATTAAATGTCTATTAAGTTTGATCGTATTTGATTTGAAATTATAGAGATTTACGTGGATTATGGATTATAATAATATAATTCACATGCCATCATGCCTAATGGAGATTCGGGACATGACACTAAGAGGTCCTAACTCTTCATAAAATAGCAAGGATTGTATATCATGTAGTGCGGAGTTATCTTCTAAACAAGTCTACTCAGGTGAAACACGATATTTCCTTTGTCGTGGAACATCATAGAGGATCTTATCACAAGCTCATTCCTATCAGCCCACTCTCGCCTCCAAAATCCACTATTTCCAGCTAAAGGTGCTAAATTAGACCATTGAAAATACCCAATAGACACCTTTGCAACTTGTAGTCCAAACTCTCCAGCATATTTTTCCCTATTTACATAACATCTCTATTTGCAAAACACTACATTAGCCAACATCCAACAAAGAGCCAAAGACAAAAAAAAAGAAAAAAAGCTCAAGATATTGTTAACATGAAAATTCGATAACGCCTCAATATGACAGGTGCTTTCCTGCTAGAATCTTTTCCAAAGAAGAGTAGTTCAAAAACAACAACAAACCCACCATTCTAATTAATGCCCCGAAACCTCATTCCCACCATGCACATGCATAAATACAAAGTAACATATTCAGTAGAACACTAGACCTCTTGAGTCTTGAGCATATACGTCATTAGAAGCAGAGATAAACAGGCAGTTGCTATTTTCTTCCAGAATGTAGCAGTATTTCAGTATTCACGCACTGAATTCTAGAATGTGCAACCAGTTTTACAGTTAATGGATGTAAATAATACCGATATTTATCCAACTCTTCCGCCCTTGTTCTCAGGAAGTATGGGTAACCCAACCAATTAGTAGAAGTCGGACACTCGATAGGAAGCAAATCAACCAATATATGTCTGACTAGAAACCATAAGATTGGTATTCAGCTCGGCACTTGAATTGAAAGAAAACGACAGATGATACCTACCACATAGAGTTCAATCATTGGTGGCTTTGATGCACTCATGTAATCCTGGAAAACTTTGAGACCACGATCAAGCATGCCTGCGTTTAGGTAGCCCCTGCATAAATAAGAGCACTTATCGCAAAAAGAAAGTGATCCAAACCAAAACACTAACTCAGCTGACTGATTGAAGCTTAGCTAACAACCAAAATGAAATAAACAACAAATAAGAAGATAAATTTTAGCTAAGAACCGGAATCACTAGAAGAGGATACATTTCACCTAAATCGTACATAAATAAACACTTCAGCATGCTTATAGTTAAGGAAATAAGATTTGAATACAACGAAATGATTCTCATTGGTAAAGAAAGAGTGCAAGCACACAGTGGAACTCCAGGTTCTAATTAAAGGAAAAAGCGCATAAACCCAATTTGGACTCAAGGTTATTGATGGATGACCCGCATAATCTTTAAAAATTCGTAGACGCGCCTAGGGAACTTTGACCGAGCCTTGGGTAAAAAAAGATATTTGTCCTGAAAAGAGGGGAGACATCTGAATTTTCTCAAGGTCAGAAGCGATACCAACACCTATCAAAGTTCCAGATTGTCTTGAGCTATTATACTTGTTGTAGTTGATAACTAGGGTAATCGATTTGAGCCCGTATGTTCAGGGCCAATGATGCTAACTGGTTTGAGTCTATAGATTTGTCACCACTATCATAAGAAGTGAGTTTCTCCATCTAGTATTTCAGGATCGGTCAGAGGTAATCAGCCCCATGTGGACAGGGGTTCGAGTCCATGAGAGCATAAGAAAGTAATCTCTCTCTTTGCACAATTACACAACAGGAATAAGACCATGGATATCTCGTCTTCACTAGACCTTGTACTAAATGGGATTATCGGGGTATCTTCGCTTGTGCCTACTTAAAAATAGCACAACGAAACACCCAAACTTTTGTTCTAACCCCCCACCAAAAAAAAAAGAAAAAAGAAAAAGACACAAAGTAGCCTCACTGTCTTCTCATCATAGACATTCCGGTCTCGCTAAGATACGGTAGACTGCCCAGCATTCAAACCACAAAAGTTGTTAAAGAGCTAGCGCATACGACAATGTGGATCTCTTGAAAGAAGTCTCTCCGTAAATGGAACTCACGGAAGGGTAGATCTCGTCCAGACACCCAATCCATCAAAATCACATCAAGTGTGGGCATCTATGCATCGTCACATGTAGTATGTTCATACAAGTGCTTTTCTGATGTTTTCTTATGTGGTTTGGGCGTTTTTCTACAGCCTTTTAGGTGGATTGCTTCTGGTGGTATTATGATTGCTTCGAACACACGCAAACCTGGTAATGAATTTAGGCTTGTGGTGTTTACTAGCGGTAGTGTGGGTGAGGTATTGTGTGTTCATGTGTTTGTGTGCTCATGGTGTTGCCAGTGGCATGAGAGATATATCTTAAGTTTGTAGTGTGACTAATAATTAATCAAATGAGTTGAATTTCATCCCATATGACACTTCCTCCGTCCCGAAATAAAACAGCTTGACTCGGCATATGGATTTTTGTTTGTTAAATTTTTGTAGAATTTGATAAAGAAAGAATTTTTTTGGTTGCAGTGTGATTTATTTGTGGCAACAGAGAGAAGTTGGTGGTTTACTGTAGCATATAGCGATAGTTTTGATATTTTTATAATAAAAGCTTTGCCACAAAAAAAGAATGTTTCTCATATTTTAGGACAACCCAAATATGCAAGTGTATTCATTATATTTTGGAACAGAAAGAGTATTCATTATTTATGAGGACGCCTTCTAAAAGCTCTTGCGTTTGTTGAATGATTTATACAATTACCATGTCCAATTAGGACCTTTCCAATGTAGGGCCAGCTTGCATACTACCTTAGAAATCAGGACAAGATATGGTCAGCAAGATAGAACGAAATTAATGTTTTAGAAATCAAAGCAACAGCAAGGTACTCATAAATAAGAAAAAAAAAATACCCTCTGTCATTTACATCCCACTACATTCCTGATTCCTTAACCTTACTCACCTTCACTAGTCCTGCTTGAACAAAGGTCCCTAGTCTTAGACAATGACTAACTAAATCAACAAGTTGACTACAGCCAAGATTGCATTGTAGTTTTTTGTCCAAATGAAGGTTTAATGTATGCTTAGAAGTTACTGAACTCATAAAGCTAAGCAATCGATTCCGATTAAATGTGATTACCATTTCACATGTGTTAACTGTTATAAGGTGTTGGTTTGAACCAGCAACACAACATTCTTTACTCCACAATTTTGAAAACCCAAGATCAGGTGGACTACTTTATTCTATGTTCAGGTTGTCTTTCTGGTCCAGTATGTATGACTCCTCATCTACACAGTAAATAAGTAACCACCAACCGACAATTCCTTATCCTCTTTAAATTTTTATTTAGTATTTAGTATTTTTCCCTTCCCTTTTTCTTAAGGTATAATTTTACTCATCTTAGTAGGCATTAGAAGGCAATTAGACATGATAAAATCGGTAGAATCTAACCAGGAGTTGCAGTTTGAGTAGCAAAAACTTAAGTGAGGCACAGAACAAACAAATTGAAGCCCGACACATTTTATACTATGTAGAAATTCAAAAGAAGAGACAGATCTAAGGATCAAATGCTTTAATGCTGTCAAGTGAAAGCATCAAAGGTGTAAGGCTATCTAGCCTTTTAAAATCCATTGTGATATAAAGAAGTTTTACCTCATTATCTGTATCGTGATAAAGACATCTTGACCTTTATTTTCCTTCGCCAGCATCTGGAGGAGTGTTTCAATTGCCTATTAAGTTCACAGGCCATTAGAAGTTAAGAAGTGCAACTAGGAAGATTACATCGCTTCAATTGATTGACATCAGGAACTTAATGAATTCATGTCACAGAAAAGCATGATCCACGTCATAATACACTAGCTAGTGAATAAAAGACAAAGAGAAAAAGTTTAGTCCTTAGTTTAAAGCTAAATAGTTCTTCTAGGTTGAACAAAATACATCTCAAAGTAGAATAAGCAAGAATTCTGCTAAATGAATAGTAGCTTAAAATCTAGATTCTTTCATCTTGTACTAGGTCATATAATTGCATAAAATACATTGAATATTGTTAGTGGAGCCAATTCAAAAGAAAAATAAAAATAAATAAATAAATACATAATCTACCTATCAATGTAGTCACTCTGACTCAATATCTAAGGTTACACCTCATTTCGTGATCACAAGGAAGAGGGTTCTCGGAATTCCTATGCTTTTGAAGTCCAGCTAAGATGAAGAGCTACAAGAAAACCAACGTATCGAGGAATCAGTTCTATCGAAAGTTCAAACTAATGTTAATAGACTATTATTTGTATCTCAACTGTAGAGAATACTTGTATATATACTCCTTTTGTTATCAATGAACATGTAGAAAAAGGAACAATACTACTTCGTAGAAAAAGGGACAAAAGAACTTTATTCCCCACTACCTCTTGTATGTCTCTTCCTCGGCTTAAGTTATCCTGGCTTCTGGACTAGGCCAATAGATAAGCCACTCCTCACATACGCCGCCGGCTGCTGCTCCTTCAACCTTGTTGCTCTCGTGATTCTCTCTCTCAGGTGAGCCAACCTCTCAACATGGTATCAGAGCGACTGCAAACCACCTCAGATCCGTTGCTCTCCTCAGATCGGTCGCCACTCGCCATGGGCAGCAGGTTGTTTCCATCTCAGGTTTGTAAAGAAAACATCCAGACCTCCTCCAACCTCAGTCCAGAAGCAACATTTTTCTGTTCCAGGTTCAGCAAAGAATCTTGAGCTTTTCTCCACTGCTGAGCTCCCATTTTTGCCTTGTTCAAACAGTTCTGCAGAACATCATTGAGGCCTTGCTTTCCAGTTTCAACTGCTGAAGTACCATTCAGATATCGAGTTTCAGTTCTCTCCACATAGACCACCCAGTCAACTTTAATGGAAGCAGTATCATCCTGCATTGTCGACATCTCCTGCTGAAGTTTCCGGGTCCTAGTTGCTGCACTTCCTCAAAGGTCACTAACAGCTGCTTGAACCAAATCCTTCTTCCGAGCATTTGAATTGGCAAGCAGTTCTGCAACTTTCTCCAATAATTGCTTCTCTTCCCGTGCAGCACATTCCTGAGTCATCGCTGAGACAAAACCCTTGGTGCGAGGGATCAAAAGATTTCTAGGAATAGGTAACCCTGTTGAAGGTGCGTATTCTTGAGCAGCCGACAGCTTAGCTTGGGTAAATCTTGTAACCTCGACAAACACCTGCGACAAAACACATGGTGCGAGGGATCAAAAGATTTCTAGGAATAGGTAACTATTGAAGCTGTGTATTCATGAGCAGCCAACAGTTTAGCTTGGGTAAATCTTGTGCCCTCAACAAACACCTGCCTAGAATGACTAGAATGAGAGAGCAACGGGGTTCAGGTGGTCGTAGTAGTGGAAATTTACACTGTACACACTATGGTCGATCCAATCATATAAAGGCCACTTGCTGGAAGAAGCATGAATACCCTGATGAGTCACCGCCTCCTGCTTGACAGGTGTCAGCAGAGACACTCTCGACTTCTACTTCCATGGATGGTCTTTCCTCCCATGAGCTTCAGTCTCTTCGAGGACTTCGCCCACGTATAACATGTCTTACTAGGTCATCCTCATGGGTTATCGATTCAGGTGCAACAGATCACATCACTCAGTCCACCATTTCCTCTATGACTGAAATGTCACATCAGTTCATCACAATTGCTGATGGGAATACCACTCCGGTGTTGGGTTTAGGGTCCCTCTCTCTCTCATTTCCTCTCTTATTCTTCCATCTGTTCTTTCAGTATCTTCTTTAAGATACAATATATTGTCTATGAGTCACCTTACTAGAGATCACAACTGTTCGCTCTATCACATTTTCTCCTCCTTTTTTTGTGATACAGGATCTTCGACTCTGGCAGTGATTGGTGGGGGTCATGAAACTCAGGAACTTTATCATATTAATGCATCACCTACTGCTCTTTCCGTTGTTTCAAGTATTGATTGCCATCAACGACTTGGTCATACATCTTTGACTATCCTTCGTACCATGATTCCTAGTTTTTCTTTCTCTGAGTTCAGCTATGAAGCATGTATGCTAGGAAAGCACCACAAATCTAGCTTTTCAGTTGTTCATGCTCGCAATGATACTCCCTTTGCTGTAATCCATTCAGTTATATGGGGTCCATATAAATTAAAAAGTCTCTTGGCTTTCATTATTTTGTCACCTTTATAGATGATTTTTCTCGTATGACAATGTTATTGCTGTTGCGTGATAGATTTGAGGTCAACTCTGTGTTTCGTACATTCATTTCAGAAATTCATACTCAGTTCTCTACTAATATTAAGATCATACGTAATGACAATGCACGAAAATATACGGGTGCATAGTTTCAGGATATTTGTTATCAACAAGACATGATTCATCAGACCTCTTGCGCTTACACTCCCCAACAAAATAGAGTTGCTAAGCATAAGAATCGTCATCTCCTAGTGGTTGCTAGAACCTTATTATTTCAGATGGACGTTCCTCATATATACTGAAACTTGACTTTGCTTACTGTATGTCATATTATCAACAGAATGATTTCTGCGAACCTAGGAAACATATCTCCATTCTCTCTTCTATATCATGACAAGTCTCCATTCACTGTCACTCCGAGGATATTTGGATGCACGTGTTTTGTTCACTGCCTTGGTCCTACTCAATATAAGTTAGCCCGTCGTACATCTCGATATTTTTTCGCTAGACATTCTCACACACAAAAGGGATATATGTGCTATTCTCCGAAGAAAAGAAAAACTATTATACCTGCCGATGTCACTTTCTTTGAACAAGTACCCTACTTTACTTTTTCGGGATGTTTTTCTCCTTCTTCAGATCCACTTCCTCAACCTATTATTGATGAGGTACACCCACCATCTGCTCCTGCTCCGCTTCGGACCTATACTCGAAGGATGAAGCAAACAATTGATAAAATAATTCCTGCACCTTCTCAACCTCCACGCATGGCGCCTGCTCCGGATGATTTACCCATTGCCTTTCGTAAGCGTCCTCATACTTGTACATTACATCTCATTGCTAATTTTGTATCGTATCATCGTCTCACCCCTTCTCTTCGTAAGTTTGTAAATACTTTGTCATCTATTTCTGCTCTTACCTCAGTGAGAGAGGCACTTGCACATCAAGGATGAAAAGCTGCTATGAATAAAGAGATGAAGGCTCTGGGAAAATGACACATGAGATATTGTTCCCACTCCTCCAGGCTAGTCTTGTGTTAGTTATCGTTGGATCTATACGGTAAAACACAATCCCGACGGGTCAGTTGCAAGATTAAAGGCTCGTCTTGTGGCCAAAGGATTTACCCAACAGCGTGGTATTGATTATGAAGAGACATTTTCTCCAGTAGCCAAGCTCAATACTATTCGTGTGCTTGTCTCACTTGCTGTGCATCGTTCCTGGTCATTGTACTAGCTTGACATCAAGAATGTCTTTCTATATGGTGACTTTACAGAGACTGTTTACATACTCCAGCCTCCTAGGTATGAGACTGCGGGGGAGAACCATATGTGTCGCCTTCGAAAGTCACTGTATGAGCTATAACAATCTCCACGAGCATGGTTTGAGAAATTCAACAAGGTTGTACAGGCCATTGAATTCTCCAAGAGCTCTGCAGATTCTTCATTATTTGTCCATCGACGTTCTCAAGAGACTGTAATACTACTTGTTTACGTCGATAACATTATCATTATTGGGGATGATACAGCTGGAATTGTCAAGGTGAAAGCTCATCTCTCAAAACAGTTTCATACCAAAGATCTGGGTACTCTCAAATACTTTCTAGGGATTGAGGTTGCTAAGTAGGAAAAGTCTCTTCTTCTAAATCAGAGAAAATACTGCTTGAATCTACTAAAAGAGTCGGGATTTCTTGGGTGTAAACCAGTTGACACTCCAATGGAACAAAATCTCAAGGTTTCCAACTTTACTAATGAGTCAGACATTATTATTCCAAATCCAGACATGTATCGGAGACTTGTTGGCAAACTTATATATTTGATTGTGAGCCGACCAGATATATCTTTCGCAGTGGGCTCAGTCAGTCAGTTAATTCATACTCCAAGAAAGTCTCATCTTATAACTGTTGAGCACATCTTGAGATATTTGAAGAAGTTTCCTGGTCAGGACCTCTATAAACCTACAACTACCCCTTCTCTCATAGCATATACTGATGCTGATTATGCTGATCTCCTGATGACAGACGTTCCACCAGTGGCTACTGTACATACTTTGGTGGAAATCTAATTATATGACGAGCCAAGAAACAAACAGTTGTAGTTCGTTCCTCGGCTGAAGCAGAATATAGAGCTATGGCTCTAGCTACTTCTGATTTGACTTGGCTTGAACATCTCCTATCTGAATTCGGTGTTCAGGTACCTAGTCCTCCCGCTCTCTACTGTGATAATAAGACTGTCATCCACATTGCTGAGAATCCACTCTTCCATAAGAGAACCAAGCACATAGAGATTAACTGTCACTTTATACGTGAAAAACTTCAACAGAGAATAATCCAGCTGCAACATATACCAGCTGGTAATCAAATTGCAGATATCTTCACGAAAGTCTTAACTCGACCTCTTCATTGTCATTTCACCTCCAAACTCGACTTATCAGACATATATACTCCAGTTTCCGGGAGTGTAGAGAATACTTATATATATACTCCTTTTGTTATCAATGAACACAACACTTTTTCCTGGAAAATCAACATCAACGTTCCCTCCACGAGAAAGCTCACTTGGGGTTTGCGTGGGCAATGCACTGGCTCAACAAAAATAAAGTGCCACACAACATTACAAACACAATAACGGGGAGTTGTCAAACTTATGACCTCATATCAGGATCTATAAAGATACCACATCAATGAACCACTTCTACCAAATATTCGAATTGATGACAGTAGGACCATTTTATTGTCCAATGGACCGAATGTTCTTCCTTCCCCCATCACCAGAACCATAAGACATTCCCTTTTGTGCATTGTCCAACCGTTGAATGGCCTCATCCACCCTCACAGTAATATTACTAGCTGAGAGTCTATGAAAAGACCTCAATTCTGATTTTAACAGCTTTAGCTTCGAGGTGATCCTATACATGGGGCAACCTTCAATACTTCTCTGCCACACACCACGAACTGTGCTAAGAAATTCAGGATGCGCAGTCCATTGGTTCTGGAACCTGAAGGACCCCATGTTGAGCCACTTCTCCTTCAACTCCAAGAGCATAGGAGAATGATCAGACAATTGAGACTCAGGAAATAGCTTCAGCTCCATCATTAGCTTGCAGCCATTACTTATTAGTCATTATATGATCTAGCTTAATACGTATCCAAGATTTACTATCTTGATTATTACACCAAGTAAACCTGCATCCCGAACTTCTTACATCCTCAAGGCCTGCTGTAGCAACACATTCCTGGAAGTCCTTACAAGGCTTCACACAAACACACACAAACACCTGGATACCCAACTTTCTCCTCCATATTAAGAAAAGAGTTTTAGTCACCTATAATAATCCAAGGGAGGTCACAATAGGTTGCAATGCTACAAAGGTCCTCCCATAAAGTTTCCCTGATTGTACTACTATTACTAGCATACACAATTGTCATAAAGAACTTGCTATGATCATGCTCCCCTTGAACCATGATGTGAACATATTGGTCCGACATCTTTAAACACTGAACCTTCCACATATCAGCTCGCCAAAGAAGCCAAATTCTCCCATTTGCAGCACAGACATAGTTTTCCAGCCAATCCTATTGGCTAAAGCAAGATTTCTTAATAACTACTTTTTAGATTGTTTTACTCGAGTTTCAAGGCAACCAAATAAGGATATCTTGTACTTGGCTAACAATAGCTTTATTGCCTTATGCTTCTCAGGCTTATTTAAGCTTCTAATGTTCCAAGCTCCAATCATATCAAGTGATAGCTCCTAAATTAGCAATCCGCTCTTCCTGATCAGAATTCATGAGTGCACTAAACTTCGAGGCTAGCACAGGATCCACATCACATTTGAGCTCCATATCTAGGCTTTTATTACTAGCAGTCTTCTTCCCCTTCTGAACAGCTGACCACTCCTCAGTTTCCACAGATACTGGAGTGCGGATAGCTTCTGTATTTTCTGCATTTTCCTTTTCAGGAATGGCTATAAACTGAGGGACCTCTTTCTGCTGGCTTAGACAACCCAGACCTTCTTTTGCACTGGATGAACATGACATTTCAACTCATCATGGCCTCATTTCTGTCATTTGCAACATCTCTTAGGTAATCATTCATATCTAACTTTCTGATTAACCTTCTCACCATTAGGTCCCCTGAACTCAAACTCATGGATCACCTCTTGCTTGATATCCACATCAACAAGGACTCGAGCATAGGAAATTCGTTCCCGTTCAGTTGTGAACAAGTCAGTACGAATAGGATGCCCTATCTTACCAGTAAGTTTGTCAATTGCTCTTTAACCCCAATAACCTAGACCCAAACCCATCAGATGAATCCAGACAGGTATATGCTCCAGGAAGGCAAGATCAAACTCGAAATGTGGCGTCCATTCTCTCAATACAAGAGGTTAACCCCTCAAAAACCAGCTTTCATTCAAAATACGGCTATGATCATCAGAATTAGCAAAACAGAATACAAAAAAGCCCTTGTCATGGAGATAAATACTCAGCCTGGCAACCCTAGTCCAATTCCTCTCCATGAAATTCTCCATCACCAAGAATGATACCCGTTCACCTAAGACATATCCAATCAAGGAAATACTCCAATATCGTCTGGGTTCATCCACATCCTCCAAAGTAATCTCAATGTCCTCATCCCTTCTGCTAAAATACGACAACTGAAAACCATGGCTAGCATCACGATTACCCTTAACTGGATTTTTAACCGCTCCCCAACCTGAGCATAGGACAACGGCCGCTGAACTTCATCCTCCTCTACTCCCCCTTTCCAAGTCCCTTTCATTTGCTCTACATCTACAACATCAGCCCATGACAACCGCCGAGGCACCATCACCTCCTCGTCTTCCGTCTGAATAGCTACACTCACCATTTCAAATTTTCTAGGACAACCCCAACCGTGACCCATCAAGCAGTAGAGGGGGCTGAAAACTAGCAATCAACACCGGAACCCAAGGATTCCTCCTACCCGCTCATTCCCATAAACAGCTATACTCACCACGCTTTAGGGCTAGCTTATTTTCCATGCTTCAAGCCTATGAGAACTTTCGCATGGGAGAAATAATTAAGATACAAATATTATTTTACTCGCCCTACCAAAAATAAATAAATAAATAAATAAAACTATATACAAAGGTTATGCTTAGTGTTCTATCATAAATTTTGAAATATTGTTACTGATCAACATGCAAAGTTATGTTTGTACACGAGAAATTTGCAAAATTTAAGTACCCAGTAGATTACTTTACAGTACTCGGCCAAAAGACTGAGCAATGGCACTCATCCTACTCATCCTAGCCACAAATCAAATAATTTCTTCTGCGCCTTACCCAAGGAGATATCAATGCCGATATTAATGCCCATGAAAGATACAACATGATTTTAATAACAAAGACAAGACCTGATGCATTAGATTTGCAATTGAGCTGTCATAATTTAAAATACGTGACATTGGGTTTCCAATTCCTAAAGATGTGTACTCCAGCCCAAGGGGGTTGAACATAAGAAGAGATCTACCCTAGGATAACTTCCTAATATAAAAATGCGATGCAATATATGGGATGGGAAACCAAAAGGATGGGAAAAAGAAGCTTGTAATTTCCGGCTCAATCCAAAGCTGAAGAAAATCATCCTTGCACCTCTGAAAGCGAAATCATAGAAATGAGAGAGATAACTAGAAAATGTTAAAATCTGCAGTTGCTTCCTTATTTGCATTCCTGGAAAAGATACACATGAATTCTTAATTTGTTATACAGGACTTGTAGTTCAGGCTCTACACATCTATCACAGATTTCACAGTGAGACTAACAATTCAACCATTGACTAGTAATACTACGCCCAAACTGTTTCTTTTCACTCCCCAGTCAACGAAAAGTCTTGCTAGACCGTAATTAATAATCAAGTAACCAGGTTAACCGGGTAGGTTTTATCTGACACACAAAGTACATAAATTTTGGAAAAACGTCCAAAACAACACATTTCTCCCTTTGGTTGAGAGAACGTCAGCAGAGAGTTCAAGCTATTTAAACCTACAAATCAGTCTTTTAAGCTTATTACATATGATGCACTTCTATGCATGTCTTGTAGGATTAAAACCTTAAAAAGAATTATTGATTACATAATCAAAAATTAGAATTTCTAGTTTTATTTTCAGTCAAAATTACATAAGATAATATCATACTATATATTTAGAGTGCATAATTCTTTCCCCTGACACAGGCCCACACCAAAATGCCAACTTCACGGGCTTAACGATCGACAGCTTACAGCTAATAAATAAACCCATTGTTGCAAGGAAAAGGTGAAGGTAAGTAGCTTCAGAGATTGTGGCCTAGAGGATAATGCTGATACGTAATCCTCCCACGGAGAAAAATGCTTCAGGAGCTTATCGAAATTAGTACTGATCAAGCAGCCCCATAGGCAACCGATTTGATAGCCAGTTCAGTCAAACGAGCAGGTTCAAGTTGAATATTAAAATCTTTCAAATTTTGCTGTAATGTATTACGCTCAAGTTCTACTACCAAATATTCCTTCAATTCCTCCACATCACCAGTAGTTCGGAAATTTTGGAAACATACATTTCTCTATCACACTGCAAACCCGATAATATTAAATAAAAATGGCTTAAGAAAGACTTCTTTGGTTCATTTCTCTATCTTTTATAAAGCTCGCCTGTTCAAGTCCTTTGGTCAATTGTAAATATAAGCAAACCAATTAGATGATTTTACAAGAAATGGAAGCTCAGACTGATCGCGTAAAGGATGTACCTCGACATTCTGAAGATCAGCCAATGCGTGAAATGCAACATGATAGACAGTGAGTGCTCTGGTCACAAAGCCACCTCGTCTATACAGATAGGGAGCAGTAGGGATGTTATAGAGTTCTTCCTCGGAAACACCTGCCATCACATTTTCGGCGACCGCACCTGGTGCTTGAACAGATGACCATCCTTTAGACTGCTCAACCAGCTCGATAATCTTTTGTGTGGGAAAAACAGTGTCAAAGGCCACTAAACCTCCAGGAAACATATGAGAAAAAATAATAGAAAGAATAGGAACAATAGAAATATACTTTTCCAGCTGTGTCATCTAGTAGGGGTGTCTTGTTCCTATGCACAGTAATAAGACCTGCATAGCAGTACTTATTTAAGCCAAGACCAGCAGCAGTCATATCACGAACAATTGCATATCTGTACACCGGAAAGTAAGAGATTAAGAATAGAACGCTCAGTTTGAGTAAGATAAAACAAAAAAATGAGCACCAGCACTTGCCAATCCCTCATTTATGCAAAAGAAAATTAGCACATCGAGCAGCAACAGATTTTATTCCAAGTTTTGAAAGTCAGAAACCGATATATCCAAGGAAAAATCCACCCAAAAGTTAACAAAGATATTCCAGTCCATCTCAAAGATGCAAATGCTATGAAATCAGGTGCTAATGAATCAGATACTAGTGCTGGATCTACTTCAAACTGAAGAGAGTTCATATCTCATACACTTGATCCAATCGACCCGTTGCTGCAAAAGCATTGAGTAGGCAAATGTATGTTTCGCCAGTAGGTTTCACTTCATTTCGCTTCATTTCCTCAAATATCTTCAACACAGAGAACAAAATTAATGTTAGAAGCACATTAGTCTCATGCCTGCAGTATTTATTATATTTAAAGAGAAACACAAAGATAGTGCTGACATGACGGAGTAACATACATGAACAGCATGTTCTGACATCTTACACTTGCCACATGTTGAAATCAAGAAGTTGTATACAGCCACCTATAACGGTAGTAGAAATTCAGGAAACACATGTAACAAATTAGAACGGAATATTAGCAAAATGGTAGCATTAAACTATGGCAGTAGATTGCTTAAATTCAACATAATCTATTCCAACAAACATCTTCACAGAAATGAATCACATAACGTGAATAGGATCGTGCAAAGCTGGGATATCAAACGTGTTTTGTGAAGCCGTTCCTCCTTAGCCGGACTACCAATACATTAGACATGCTAACTGACTGCTACAAACAGCAGCTGAATGCCTAAACCATGTGCTGAAACATGGGGGCTATAAGTGGCCTATGTCTTTTGACACTAACCTGTCCTCTTTGTTTTGTCAGGATAAGAACTATATATTTCATGGTTTCTCTAACTGGTCACACATGGTTTTCATCCATCCAAGGGCTTGGTGTTTCTCAAGCTCTACACCTTCCCTTTCATTGTCGGATCATTTATATGATTTGCAAGAATCATTTAGGTAACATACTGAAGATGCAAGGACAAATGGCTGATTCATATAAAATTGAGAATAAAAAAATATTATTAATGTCATGAGGCCGTTAACCAAGACCATAATCCATATATCCATGGGCATAAAGCACATAAAAGAAACAAGATTACCCTCCGTTTTTTCCCTTCTTCCTTTTTTATTCATTTGGGAAGTTCTGTTGACTTTAATGCCTTTCACCGTCCAAAAGAATTTGATTCAATTCATCAAAGGACTTCAAAACAATCGTTCTTGTGTATAGTTTATCTTTACTTTCACTCAGTTATTCTTGGTGTTGTTTATGTTGCTTTTTACTCTTAGGAATCACTGATACGGTTTAATACATAATCAATTTTCCATGATCTCTAATAGACATATTGAATAACAATGTGCCCTACATAAAAATTGCATCATAGCCTAGAACCTAAGTGACAGAAAATGCTCCTTCCAAAGCCAATATCCAAATATCCAATGCTAAGGACTTTCTAAGAAAATCTTGACCTTCTAAAGTTATTAGCTGGCATATTATTGAGGAAAATGGTGGTATTCTTTTACGTATGCAACACGTGTGGATTTCTAATGAGTGCTGACTGGAGAAATCCATTTCTTTAACTTGATTCTATTATACAGGCACAGAAAAGAATCAACTATGCTATTCACCTTTGTTGCAGTGTGTTTCCTTCTAGAGATATTCTCAGCATGAAATCATGTTCAGACAGCACTCAAATTTATGTGGCTATGCCTACGAAATTCTACTGGAAGAGATTAACCACAAACAACCCTAAAGGAATGCCCAAAACCTTTTTGACAATGCCCAATCCCTAATCAATGATTCAACATCAAGTTAAACTCATTGCTTCAAAGATAAGAACTTGCCAGGAACTTGATGTTCTCAAGCAAAAAGACACGTAATTGTCGAGACCAGCGTAAACTTGGAACTACAACATGAAAGAATATATCACATGAAAAAGAGTTTGGCATGTACATCAGGCGGCAAGCCCATGGCTTTCATCTCATCCCTGAAGAACAGCGCATCCTGCATCCTGGCACCTTTCATGGTCCCGACAACCAAAGAATGGAAGAAGTCCCTCGAAGGACGAACTCCGTCAAGTGTCAAATCATCATACACATCCCTCAACAACCAGTACCTAAAAGTAGCACCACCATAACCCCAAACATAAATCCAATCGAATCCAATTCAACTCAATTCAATTTCAACAAAATTCAATCACATTTCTCGCATAAAACACATGCCTGCGCTGCGCAGTGAGAGAGCCAACGACGGTGTTGTACTCGGAGATATTGTTGGCGTAGTTTCGCTTCCGGTACATCTCCGATGATTCGGCACTGTAGCTTCTCCGGCCGACGGATCGGAGAAGCGAGGTTCGATTGCCTGAGAAACAATGAAAGGAAAAATGAGATGTCTGAAGAAGATGAGTTTTCGTGTTTGATGATTGAATTGGAGTTGGAGAAAAGACCATAGATCGATTGAAGAAGTTTTTTCATTGTTTGTGAGGAAGACGAAGGCTTCTTGAGAGTATGTCAAAAACCATTAAAACCCTCACGTTTTCACAGAAAACCTTGGTGAGGAGTGACAACTCTTTTTTTTTTTTCTTCCTTTTTTTAATATATATAGACGAGTAGTGGCAACTTTTGGTAATCCCATTGTTGTAAAAGTGGGTTTAGAATTGGGAACTACTTCTCTAATTTTGTCATCGGATGCATATTTAATTGTGGTATTAGAGTGATTTTTTTAATAAAATATCCAAAGGTACATATTTTAGTTTTTATTTAGTCTTTTTTCTCATAATAATTATAATTTTACGTAATAATTATATTATTCATTTTGTATTTTGATGTATTATTTTTTTCCCTTAGATGATATGATATGAATTTTATTTTGATTTAAGATTACGATTTGTAATTTACATTATGTTTGAAATTTTACAACAAATTTATAAAAAAAAAATATTTGATCGTTTCGTGGATCATTATGGGACACAAAAAATACATACTATGAATTCGTGCATTGCAAATCATTTATGTGTGCATTGCGATTTCACACATATGAATGAAACACTAAAGAATTATCTATTAATTATCAAAACCTAAAATATTTATCAATTGATCATATATCTCATTATCTTATTTATTAATTAGTCATATATGTAATAAGAAAAGACAATAAATAATTCCTAAATCAAACCAAATAAAACTAAATGATAATTAATAAGTAAGGGATGACTTTTTGATAACTAAGTTTCAAAAATAAGACCTATTAATAATTTACACTTGAAAAGATCAAAATAGATACCAAAATCTAACTAAAACTTGCCTTATATACTCATGTATAGTTTACCTTTGTTTGTTTAAGAAAAGGATAAACATTTTTTTTTAACATATCCTCCACACAATATTTCTCTCTCCCTCTTTTCTCAGGTCTTTTATAATTTCAAAATTGAAATCAATGATGCATTGATACCGGTACAAATATTGGGCATGGGTACGACAGGATACGAGAATTCAACATTTTTTAAAAGTCTAGGACACAGATACAACGAGGAAATTTATAATTATATGATATATAGTATAAAAATATATTTCCTCCGTCCCAATTTGTTTGCAAATATTTCACCCGACACGTAATTTTATGTGTGTTGATTTTTATGAAACTAGTAGATGATCGTTGACAAACGAAACCCCTCACCGACAGCAGAGAGCATCCTCCTACTCTTTATAGTTAATTAATTTTTATATTGATTTTTGAATTAATATAGTATATTGATTTGGTAAAAAAAGAGTATTTTTTTAGAGGTAATGTGAAGCATGTGAGATGTAGGAGAGAGAATGATAAAGGATGAGGAAGAATATGATGAGATAGTTTTATTATATTAATATAAATTAATTACCAAATAAGATAAGATATAGATGTTGCATATATATTGGAATGACCCAATAAGAAAAATATTATAATTAAATTGGGATGAAGAGAGTAATGTATAAGTACTGATGATAGAAAACATGCTCAAGTTATTCAAAGAAAATTATCAATTAAAGCATAACATCATATGAAGAAAACATCTTATACCATAACAACATCAAAAGAAATAAATCTTAGTCTAAAATGAATTAATATTATATCACTCCAAAACAGTCTCAATCTCCTCATTGCCTCACCATCATCGGTAAAAAGTGCAACTTCAACCTAAGTTCATCAAGAGATAAGCTTGCAACTTTGAGACTTCCAACTCCTTTAAGTGGATCCCAATTATCTCCACTTATATCCCGCATTTTACTTCTTCCTTCACATAATTATCAATTTTTCTCGATAATAATCGAAGATTAGTATGATTAAATATTAAATCTTCCGTCTTTTAATCAATTAACTTGTTTCTTCTCAACGAGTGTATGAAAGAGTAGCTACTCCAATTTTTCCGCAACACGAAGAACATAGTTGTCCAAGAAGCTTCAAAGCTATACTTTGAAGACGAGATAGAGAACTTCCATATGCGATCCACTAATCAATTGGATTTAAATTCCAACAATCTTGCAAGTAATTGAACTCTGAAAAACTTAGTGTATTTTGAAAGTACCTCCATGCTTTCTATTGGATCCTGAAAAATATCTTCTCAAGCATTTGTTCCTCTCTTCCAGAATTTCTTCATCTCTATGTGGAGCGATCCTAGCGGTTTGACCTTGTGTGAGTCATTCGTTGTTGTAGTACATGCATGTTCTAAATATTTAAAAAACGTAGTTTATGCAAAACTTAATATAACATATACAAATTAAACAAACACAAATTACCTTAGATTCAATGAATGAGCTAAACATCTCCACCATGGTACCCTACCAGGAAGCCTATGACACATCAGAATCCTTTAGGCAAGGCTAGATGAATAATCATCCAAATAATCTTTCCAGCTACAGCAACCATTGCCAATGATAAGGACACGAGGCAAGAAAGAATTCCTATCTACGAGGAGACTTTTTCATCCCCAAGTCCATGAATCCTTCTTTTGAAATACACCAAATGCTCTCACCCTTGAGATAATATTCATTTATCGACTTCACCCTTAACCTATCTTTTTCTTGCTCAAGAGCCCATAAATGACAGGAAATAAGGGTAGGATTCCATGCTTCAAGATTTTCAAACCAAGACCACCAATTGCTTTAGGCAAGCACACGTCCTGCTATGCTACTAGAGCTCTATGAGAGCTCATGGCTACCCCAGACCACAAAAAAGCCTTATATTTATAATCGATGTCCTGCAAAACAGTTTTAGAAAATACAAAGATTTGACTCCAATATAACTGCATAGTCTTAAGATAGAAGCAACAAGCAGAAGGCGACCAGCATAGGAAAGGAGCCTTGTTTCCCATGAGGTAATACGAGTCAGAATATTGTCAGTTGAAGGTTTATACTCATTAACATGAAGCCTTCTAGAGGTTAGGGGAACCCCTAGATATGTAACAGGAAGAGATCCTATTCTGCAACCAAGAATTCCAACTAGAAAGCCCTTCTGATACTCTGAAACCCCACTAATTATTTTATTAAACAAAAAATTCACAATTATATCTTCTATTGACTGTTAATAATCTAACTCCAATGATATCTATATTATACATAAACACTATTAATTTTATTAGTCGATATTTTTAATCTTTTGAATCCTATATATAGTAAGAATTATCAATAGATCATCTGTTTGAAACTTATTTATCAAAAGGTCATTCATAAGTTTTTTTATTACCGTTTTTTTTCTTTTTTAAATAACAAACAATCATCAAATCATTTCTTTTTTTAATCACCCTTAAACATTTTATTTGATTTGATTTCGTGAATGATTGGTAAAAAAAATATTTTATATAACTTACTGATAAATAAGTCATAAAAGCTTGATCTATTGGTAATTCTCTCTTCTATATATAACCAAAATTTATCCATAAAATAAGCTTTGAATATTACATTATAAGCAGTGTATAAAATAATATGTAATAGTAATGTATAAAAATCGTAATATTTGTCTTAAAACATTCAAATCATTTCAAACTGAAAATGTTGATGTTTTAATAAAAATCATCAAGTGATATTTGAAACATGATATATGATTTGAATTTGATCATGTCAAAAACATAAAACAATCAATAACTTCACAATCTTTTTAATAACATACATATAAATATATTTTTTAATGTAATATTATTTTTATCTATTATTATTTTTTACTGATAAACACTCTACCATCACCAAAATTTGGATTCCGACACAGTTTTAGGTCCCTTGAACAATTCAAGGGAATCCTCAGCCTTCCAGGATACCAAGGCTGTGACTCTTGTCAAAATTTGTAAACAAGCCAGATCATGTTGATGCTCAGGAGTCTGTAGTAGAGTCGGGACCCATAACAACAAACCCAAAAACAAAGGTTTCTTCACATGCATACCTATATTTCCAAAATACAACTTCGTCACCCAGAATCCAAACACTTTATTTATATACATCAGTAAAATTACATATCCAAAACAAATAGAATGTACAATGCCGCATGTACAAATCCATGGCCGAGAAACGATTATCAAGATCCTCTAGATATGCTCGTCCGTCACCCTTTAACTGCTTCCTTTTGCCCTTACTCGAGAGCCTATTCAAAACTCTCCTGCCTTCATTACCTCAGGACTCTCCGTGTGCATCAAAACAACTTTCTTCTCTAGTACAGTTAGGCGCTTTTCATCTTCTAGTTCGATGACAAGCAATAAGCCAAGATGAAATAAACACTACTATATGCCACATCTAGAACAAAAACCTAAACCAAACAGTGATGTGTTAGAATACAACAAACAAATAGCAGTCAATAAAAACACTCCAAAAAGAATCCTCCATTGCTCTCAGATGTCTCCTAGAAGAGCCTTATCCTCGCCTCGATTTGTCTCCGACACATGGGGCATATTTCCAGATCTTGACCACAGTCGCAGCACGTCTGTCAAGAAAGATCAGAATGTTAAACCGTACAACTCAGCTCTTTTCTATGTGATTCACCAACGGCAGAAAAATGTAAGGATTAAGTTTCACCTGATGCCCACAACCAAACGCCATGTCCTTTTTATTCGTCAAGCAAACAGGGCATAGCTGTTCCAACCAGAAAAAAAATCAAAATTATAAATCATTAACCACAGTTAAAATTGAAATTGAAATTGTCACTGCAGCCACTGTTACAAGGAAAACGAAAGGCCGCAGAATCCAACAGAGACATGACATCGAAAACTAGCAAATCTAAAAGCTGCTATAGAACAGATGATTTGAGGGATGGAAAGTGGGTAACAAAAACATGTTATGGGATGGGGAAAATAATCATGGGGAACACATATATAGTGGACAGCTAGGAAAACAAAAACCAAAGCTCGAACCAGGAAAACAAAAACCAAAGCTCGAACCAGGAGAAAAAAGCATCAATTTGACTCAATATTCCAATTATGAAAGGCATTGCTTCCATCAATAACAGATGATATTAGGAACATTCAGCATCATTTTCAACTCAAGCTAAAAGGAAAAAGAAACATGGAATAACAAGCTTCGCTTAAAAGCATGAATTGCACTTCAACCACTATTTCACCCCAAACACAGTTCAATGTTCTAAATAATAGTTTTTAGTTAATCAATGGATTAAGAACTAGTTGCAAAGTGACCAGCATCCAGAAATCCTAGGACATGTATCTGGAGGTGCCAATTTCTGAGTTATCAATTGACTTCTTGAGTTATTTAGACCATTCGCTCCAAGAGCTCAAAACTCTTCATTAATCAATTGATCCAAAACTTTTGCAACGCCAAACTGTTGATGGTTTTACAGAACCAGTAATTGGCCAGCAACAAAGTTCAGGGTGTCATTCCTTCAAGGTTTCAGTTTGGCCGAGACTTAAATGCATCTCTTCGACTATAACTCCGCTAGTAGGGTCAATGGTAGACCCAGAATCCCCACTTTTACATAAAATTGAATCAACTCATATATTGTTTGAATCATGACCGAAGATACGCATGAATCTTCCACACATCCGAATGACATTACAATAATGGAAAAAAATGAAGATTAGTAGAATAACAAGCAAGCATGCATACCATGTCATTGAAGGCAGAACTTGGAGTGGGCGGGGCTGTAACACCGCTAGAAAAGCTAGCCTGGTGGTAATCGTGGTAAGCTGCAGTTGGAAGAGGTGGTGCTGTACCAGCTCCAAATGAGGAGCTACTCTGGTAATAAGGATCAGTAGGAATGCTCTTCTGGAAGCTGGTTGATTGATATGGTTTTGAGCTGCCATAAGATGGTACAGTCTTTGGTGGTGGTAAAGCAAACCTCTCAGGAGAAGCACCCACACGCTTGCTGCATTTCAAAAGAAAATATTATCGATGAATGTTAGCGCGAGTACGGTCTCCACTAGCGATATCTTTCAGAAAAAAGTACAAGGAGAGAGCAACATAGTACCCTAATAAATTAAGCTCGATCGTTGCTCTGTACTGAGTAGGAATCTCCATTAGTGCAGCAAGGGCGAATTCTGTTTCTCTTCTAGAAGCACTGATATTCTTTGACATGATGTCCGTGAAATTCACAAACTGAGTGGAAAAGAAAGAAGCATGTTGCGACTTGTGAGTATCACGGGACCTTAATGTAAAACAAGCAACATGGAACCAACACAGATCGAGGTACAACATAAACAAGTCTAACCTGGAAATTATCAAAATCCCGATCAGGAATATTATCATCGAACTCTTTCATTGTGTCCCAAGGTCCATCACCTACTCCAACTAAGACGATTGAAAGTGGATATTTGCTGTCATCAAATAAAGATAAAAGAAACTTAAGTTAGAATGGACAAACAAGAAACACAAGATTATATTACATGAGAAATCTTAGCCTTACCTGGCTCTGACAATTGCGTCAACAGATTTGCGCTCCTGAGGACTAAGCTGACCACCTTCAGTGCCAAGGCTTCTTGTAACCTGTTAAATTAATATTGTGGTCACAAAATTCAGGTCACATACTGTACGTCAGATGGTTACATTACTCATCAGTGCTGTCTGCATGTGATTTATGGAAGAAATTATGATCAATCTCAATTCTCGAACCACATGTTTATTACTAGAACTTTGACTAATTCAAGATTTTTCTAAACCTATACAGCATAAAGAGGCAAAGTTAAGTACTGAATTTGTGGGATCAAAACCTTACTACAGAAATAAACTCCTCAAATTTTGAAAACTCAACTGGAGAAATATTTAAACTAACAGCATTATTTCACAGATCGTCGCTATTTAATTAAGAACTAAATAAACCATCCACATCGATAAACAGTCCTAGAGCATCCTTTATTCCCTTTATTTTTTCATTATATAGAACTGGAGGGGATCTTTTAAATCCAACTAAAAGCAGCCATGTAGCAGAATCCATAACTTAACTATAATTGACATATCATTTTCCACATTATTTCCTATACATCGGTGCTCCAGAAATTCTACCTCTTGTCAAAAAGATAACAAATGCTCCAACGACTACCTCATTTTTATCTGGACTTATTTTTCTCATAACTTTCTCATGAAATTCAAGAGTGAGGATGTTCTGTGCCATCATGTTGAGATACTGATTAACAAAGGATTATCCAACGAGGAACTTGATAAAGAGGCAAAGTTTCTCACTAGCTCCCTTACAGTCAGTAAATTAAAAGAATCAACTAATAGAATTATTCTAATTTGTTGGACAAGGCGATCAGAAGGATGAAGATGCTAGACAACTTGAGAAACACAAAAAGCATGATGAAAAATCAGCATAGGAAGCATTGTAATGTGCATAAATCCTGGCAAGAGTAAAACCAGTACCAACAACCAAGTTTTATACATTAGAGTATCGACTTCAGCATATCATTGATTGGGAAAGAGCAGGTCAAAACAGATGCTTGAGGCACAAGAAGGCAGAACTAGTGAGGCGCACAAGTAACAATGGACAGAATGCGTTGATCCAAACACAAAAAAAGAATGAAAAAACTTTGAAAAGAAAACTCTCAGGCATAGACTCATAGTATGAACAAAAAAAAGGCACGTTGAGGAAACGTACCTGTCCATCCGCAATTATTAAAAGAACATGGTACTGGCCACCACTCTGCTCCACTATTGTCATGGCCATCTCAATCACAGGAGCAAATGACGTCGGTCCTGTCATATGGAGGGGATCCCATTGTCAATAGAGTAACAACCAAAGAAAAGGAACAGGTGAATCAGACAACGTACATAACTCCTCACCTGCAAGACGCAAATGAGGAACGATTTCCCTGTATCGTGCCAATACTTCCTCAAACCCATTGCAATATCTTTCATCTGGATAGAAACTAAAGACATCTTGATCATGTGTAGATGCTGCATAGATGTAGCAACACCAATCAATAATACAGGTACAACATGGAACTGTCTGTATAACATGGAACTAATGGATTCATTAGAGAGTACCGTCTCCAAATCCATAACAAGGAATTAAGTTGTCTTCATCAAATGCAGCCAATGTCTTCCCTATAATAGAAATTGCTTGTTCGTATGGGTTCAGGCCATCACCAATGTGATGTAAGCTTTTTCTGTTGTATGATCTAGCACCTGCCACCACATCAAAAAATACTTGAGGCTCCAGCTTAATAATAAACACCAGAAGAAAACAGGAAGGAAACCAACCAGTCCACTCATTGCTTTTTGTAAAATCAATGCCTATAATAAGATTTGACGACTCGAGGCCATTTCTTGCAAGTGCTGCAGTGACCTGCAGAGGATATTAAGTCAGTCACCAGTATTACAGCTCCGCGACAAAGCAAAAATAGAAGAAATCCCATACATAGCCCATTAGCATTTTCAAATTACGACCACTATTTTTTATATTATTTTCATGTTTTCAAATTACGACCACTATTTCTTCTTCTTTTTTTCATTTTCAAAATCGTGTCCTAACTATTTCCCTTTAGACACCCTTAAAGAGTAGATTACATACAAGACTATTACATACAAGACGTAGCGAAATGTGTTAATTTGATAGCTTGGTAGATTTCCCTTCATTTCAAGTCTAATCTTCAGCATAAATATGCAGCAAGTTTTGTCAAAAGAGGCAGGTTGCCTTATTTTCATTGCAACTACAGCAAATAAAAATCCAACTCGGAACACCCGACAATTACTTCAACAAGCACGACAAAGAACTCTGCAACAAAAACTCAACGCCCAACTAAAATCGGAACAAAGCGGTACCTGATCTAAGGATGTATACTCATCATATATTCTCGAATAATTCTTAGTCAGCCGACTGGGCTTACTAGGTTGACCAAGCACATCATAAGTTGCATCTGACGTCCCATACGCCAGCTGCGGAGGATACCCAGGCTGGTAAGGCGGCGGATACACCGGCTGCTGCTGGTGTTGCTGCGGTTGATAAGCGTAAGGATACTCATAACCAGCAGGATAACCTGGTTGCGGAACTTCCCTCGACGAAAATGAAGAAGATTGTCCAAAATCCCTCTCTTTCGGACTCGAACCACTGTTACCCATCTAACTCAACAAGATCGATTCAAACCCCACCAAATGATCAATAATCAAACCCCTGACGATCCAAAGATCACAAGCTTTTCCAAGAGGTAACAGTTCAACAACCTGAAAGAATGAAAATTTGAAAATCTGTCCCAATTCGCGCTATTTATAGAACTGAATCGAAAGATTGACAAGTGACTATGGATATCCTCTGGAATGATGCGGACAAATCGAGATGGGTCAACAACATGAGGAGTTGAGCGGTTACTCGGAAAGTGCCTGAGAAAAAGGTTAAGCGGCGAACAGCGACGAGCGATGATGAATGGCGGCTGTGACTTGTACGCATACGTTTTCTCTGATCATTCGAAACAGGAGAAACTAAAACAAGAGGCATATGAACTCATCTATATCAGGATTGACATCGATTTCCCTTTGATTACTTGGTGGCCACTTCTCAAAGTCATATTGTGGGAAATAGTAATTTAGAAACGGGACACGTTGGTGTCATTATTGAAAGCACGTTGAAATGTCAAGATCTATACCTAAACAACTGATTGGACGAAACGTCACGCAACCAACGACGACTAGAAGACACGACGTGACGTTTTTGGTCCCCTAAAAAAGGAAAGCAAATTTTAATAGCCGATGCCGAAAATTGAGTCGCTAGAAAGGGGAGGGAAAAAAAACCTACAATGACGAACTGCGACGGTGAAATATAAGAAAACCTGAAGCAAAAAGATGAAGCGTTCGCTCTGGAGACCCCACCCATCAGAATTCCAAGTGCGCTGTTGGTGTCGATGGAGACGAATTTGAAGATTTGCAAACGGTGCATTGGCCCTATGATTAGGCGACTGTGGCTTTTTCTGTAATTTTCGGCAACGGTGGTTTATTCAGAAAAATGGGTGAGATAATGAATTTTGGACTGCATGCTCTGCTTCTTTTGGAATTTGTAACTGCTGTACGATGTTGTAGGATGATGACTGAGAAACCGGGGGGAAGAAACGAGGAAGGGGGAAGCTTCGGTCGTGTTAATGCAGTGGGAACACACGTCGTATGCGGCGCCTGGGAAAAGGACCAAAATATATGGGTTATTGAGGTGTGTTGTCATAATCTCCAAGACAGATGTTATTTAGATCAAATGAGACTATGAGGTAGCGTTTGAATGAGGTCCGGAACATAGTTATCAGAATTCAGATCATACATCCATCCGATCAAGATTTCACGTCAATACATAATTGGTTCAATCGATTGAATCATCGATTTGATCATTTTAATATTATTTTATTTATATTAATATTAATATGTTATTTTTTAATCAAAATATATATTTATAAAGTTTTATAAAATTAAAATTATAATTTATATACATTATATGTATTTTTTTTAGATTTTTAGAATATTTTTTCTAAAAAAAATTTCCTCTGGTTAAACAGGTTCAATTACCCGGGGTTTTGTCCGTCTTTTACTGATTTTCACAGAATCAATTCGGGTCGATTTTATGTTTTAAAATTTTATTTAATCTTTTTAATTAAATTAAATTAAAAAATATATGAAAAATTATCCAAAATTATCAACTACCTAATTAATTCTTAAGAAATACCCCTGCTTTTTTTCCACCAAAGTATCACTTGCGTTTGTTTTTTTTTTTTTTTTTTAAAGAATTGAATCTTTTGATGGCCTTGTTTGAAGATTTCATGATATTTCCTATCCTTTTTTCTAAACATGTCAGTCTTACCCTTTTTAAGCAACTTTGACATTGTATCTCTGCTTTGGTTCGTTCAATTAGTCTCTGACTATATATTTTAAGGAAAATCATCGTGAACTGCATTATTTTTTTCCGCATTTTCTTTTATTGTGAACTCAACTTAAAAGATAAAAAATAATACAGTTCACAATAGAACAAGATGTAATTCATGGGAATAAAATATACAATTTGCAATAGCCAGCATGACTCCTGCTACAACACCAAAACCATACCCTGTATTTTAATGTTGGCCTATCCAGGACCGTGGAAGAAGAAGAATCTAGCAGATTATGGAATTGTTAACCAATGCAAGGCCTTGACTAGGTCAATGCTCAATATCTTATTAATTGCCATCTCAAGATTAATGCAAAGGTGAATGCAACACTACCGATGCAAAGTTACTCTGATTGCAAGCTTCTCTTTTGTAAATTTTGATCGATACATTTTTTTGGTTTTTTCTTTGAAGCTTGGTGGTCTGAACTCGATACTAGCTGTTGAGAAAAATCCTTCTATTCCCTTGCTGTCAAACTGTCAAAGGTGTGAGGTTATGAACAATAGATGTTTTTGTGTCGAACTCGGGAAGTCGGGCTTGAGTTCGGAAGTAAGGCCTGAGCTCGGGAGCCCAGACATTGGTCTTTGGGTCAGGTGATTTGGGCCCTGGTCTAAACGGGAAAACTACACGAACTAGAAACAAAAAACTCGATTAGTCGGGCCCGAGGTGAGATCCTCGGGGACCGGCTCTGATGCCTAAGTCAGTCTCTATCCAGAAATGACTAAAATGATAGAGTTGGGGTGCAAGAAAAATTTAGGAAAATTTTATCATTTAGGTAGTAAATAAGGGTATTTATATAATACTATTCATCATTTGTTTGGTGGACATTTTTCACCATCTTACGAGATGTGAGACTTAGCATCCATGAGGAGCCATTTGGTATTTTGTAATAGGCTCTTGACTTAATGGTGTTAGATTTTTTTATTGGACTTTTAGCCCAGGATCACAATTATTTTGCACCAACACTTGTCCCCCTGGTCTTGAGTTGGAAGGTCCAGGTCGGGAGCTCAGTGAGGTCAGAACTTTGATTCCTTCAACCTTTTAGACCCTCTACCATTAGGTCGGGGGCATGACTGACTGATTTGGCATTCTTCGAAAATTTCACCGAGTTGAGTCTTATCTCTTCGGGAGTGGATAAGATTACATCCTAACTGACCGCGAAACTTGGAGCCATTGATGGCGGAACTCGTATCGTTGCATGGAAAGTGACAGCTTTGATGTCAGGGTCATTATGACAGAGCCGAAGGATGCCGTCAATCAATGCGTGCGTCCCCTCAGTTGGCTTGGTGACGTGTCGGCCATTGAGTGGGTGGCCTTTTGGTTTCCCACCAAAAGCCCATGGGGGAGGTAGCCCATCCGCTATTTAAGGGGATGTCCGCTCCTAAACTCCTCTTTGCTCCTAAACTCGGTTCGCTCCTGAACTCAACGTCCTTTGACGAACTCGGCATCTTACGACCCCCAAATCTTTTCCAAGGTAACAATCGATTCTCGAACAACTGGTGACGACTCTAAGGAGCATGTCGTTTTGGATAGAAGACCTAGTGTTAGGAGGATCCCTCAGGATATGGATAACTCTAGCTTAGAGACACCATCCACTCTGGGGAAAGAGGTGTTCTCGTCTTCTTCAACTTTGGAGGAGGCAAAATCCCGACCTGGAGTGGTCGAGCTATCTTTCTTCTCCACTGGGGATGAAACCGTTCGGGAAGGTTTCCCAAATCCTCTCGGGGTTGATTTCAAACTTGCCAAGGTGGCGACCTCTGGGGTTGATCCCGAGCCTACTCTTGAGGTCGGTCCTTTAAGACCTCCCCTCAAACGAAGTCGGACAGACCCTAGACGTCCCGCTGAGTGTTCTACCTCTTTTAGCGTAAAGTCTGTCTTTTTTCTATCTGACTCTCACCGAGTGAAGGACATGTTCAGAACGCTTTACTAGCTCGGCGAAGTAGGCTAGCAGGGTCGGCCTATAATATCCTTGTCTTAGGCATTTATGGGCAAGAGTTCTGCTCCAGTGATGGTTCATGTAGTTCCCTCCATATAGTTCGGCCAATATGGTTAAGCCTTCTTCTCTGACAATGCACTTGAAAAGGGAGGAGGAGTATGCTCTTTGTATAAGTCGCTGCCCATCATCATGAACTCAGGAGCCTTACGTCTGGCTTTAAAAGCAGTATTTGGGTCTTTGGGGAGCATCCCATTTGAGACGTATGCACGGATGTCGTCCATCCAAGGTGGGATAATATCTAGGGGGAGCATGTTTGGCTCATATTGTTCATCCTTTGATCCTACTTTTTCCATATATTTAGGCATCTTTGCATGAAAATCTTGAGATTTAAGTCCGGTTTTGTACATAAGTGAGCTTTGATGCGTGTTGATGTTTTATAGGTAAGACAGGCATTGAACGGAGGAGCAAAGATGTATCAAGGAAGAATGATCAAGCTAGGAGCATAACGGATCGAAAGATGAAGGAAAAAAGCATTTTTGAGCCATGGGACACATAGTTAAAAGCGCTCGGGCGCTTTGTCCTTCTACATCAGAGCGCCACCCGTTGTTTCCATTTGCAAAACACTGCGAAACGTCCGACGCTTCTGTATCCTACGCCATGGCACGTGTCTACGAATTCTCTTATCGATTTGTGTATAAAATGACCCCTTAGGCTTTATTTTTAGGGAGAAAACACCTAACACGAATTTGCTTAGGATTTGAGCTTGATTTTGATGGAGAATTGTGTTTGCAAACAAGAGGACTTGATTGGATCTATCAAATTGCATTGTGATTGTGCTTGTTTCATCTCATTTTGGTTGAATTATGATCTTCATTTTAGTTTGTATAAATGATGATGATCATGCACATGAGATATTTGATGATTTGTCTTGATCTCTCTATGATTAGTTAAACTCCTTATGGGGGTTATGATAGTTGGATGGTTGTGTCGATGTTGTGATCATTATAGATCTAGTTGATTCGGATTGGGATCTCAGTTTGTGGCTATGCTTAATGCTTTGATGAATTGATCACTTGTCGTATTGTCGTATGATATAGGATATGTATTAACTCCGTAAGGATAGATAATATTGGATCACAGCCAATAACTTGCACGTTGAATGCATGGCCGAGAGATTGCATGCATGACATGTGAATCATTAAAGAAAACCCGAGCTTAGACTAGTTTGACGTGAGGGCCTTTCATCGAGAGAAGCTAAAGGTGGCGTTGTGCGAGACTAAGTCTACAACTCGAGAGAGCTTAGACCTCACCTTAGGACCTGATTGAGATCACTTCGAAACAACTAGATTGACACTTAGCATCTACACACAACCGAAAGAAATCACAACCTCTCTCTTTGACTATATCTTAAACTCGACTCTATCCAAGTCAGATAAGCTCATTTAGCTATTTAGTTAGTAGAACTAGTTTAACATTAAAACCTCTCTATACTTCAATTACTAGAATACTAGATCCTTGTTCGAGCGATATCTTTTACTCACTTATTACTTGCTACACGACACATACGCTTGCATTTTGACGTGACTTACTAGTCGTCAAACAAGTTATTGGCACCGTTACCGGGGATCTAACTCTCTACCATTGGAGTCAATACCTATCTTGTGCTTAAATATTTTTATATTCTTTTTCTCATTCTCTACTGCAGCCTTCTCTTGATTCTTTGATTGCACATGAAGTTGTATGTGTGTTTATTGATCTTGTATGTGACATATTTATGCATGCAAAGGTTGCCTCATGAACCCCTATTCCCATTTGATCCCGAGATCGAGAGAACTCTCAGAAGGAACCGCAAGGAACACAAGTCCAACTCTCATACTCCATCAACCTCAATGGAACCTCAAGGAAATCAACAAGGCGACCTCAATTCTCTTCCTCAACTCCCTCTAAACCCAATGGAGAACATCCAAGCACAAATTCAAGCCGTAGTGCAAGCGGCTAGAGTGGGCGTTCCTCCTCCTCAACCGATTCTACCATCCATGGAAGAACAAGCAATGCCAAAGATACTAAATGAATATAGCGCCATTGTGACACCTTCCATTAATGCAAGAAACTTTGAGATCAAGCCATTGCTTATCAACATGATTCAAGGGGAGCCCTTCAGTGGGCATCCTAGCGAATGTCCTAACAATCACCTCGCAAAGTTTTATATGTGCGCTAACACAATCAAGGTTATTGGGGTATCCGAAGAGGCTATTAAGCTCTCTCTCTTCCCTTTCTCCTTGAAGGGTAAGGCCTCGGAGTGGCTCTTCAACCTCCCTCCCACCTTAATCTTCACTTGGATCGACATGGTACAAAAATTTCTAGAAAAGTTCTTCTCACTAGCCAAGCTTCGAATCGATATTTCAACCTTTGCTAAATATGATACGGAGACCCTTCATGAAGCTTGGGAATGCTTCAAAGAGCTCCTCAAAAAGTGTCCACATCATGATTTTCCCGATTAGATGCAAATGGAAAGTTGCTTCAAGGGACTTCACCATGAACTCCGAGTTTCTCTTGATGTGGCGGCAAAGGGATCTTTCATGAATCTTGATTATTATATCACATGTAATCTCTTGGATTCTATGATCGGTAGCTCATATCAATGGCCGGGTGAACGTCAAACTCTAAGGAAAGCCACGGGTGTGATTGAGCTAGATCATGTGTCCTGAATTATAAAGTGATTTGATGTTCTTACAAAGCAAATGAGCGCTTTGGTTTCGGGCTCTACAAAAGTCAAGTAAATTCTATCCAATCTCCTATTCAATCTTATATACAATCTTCACTCTCTTCTTGGGATCTTTGTGGCGGATCTCATGACCATGCTAAGTGTCATTTGCATGTGAATATGCCTTAAGCTCAAAACCTGGAATAACTAGCTTATGGGCAAGGTTACGCACGACCTCAACAAGGTGGTAACTAATATTACAACCCCAACAACGCAAGAAATCATCCGGGTTTCTCTTGGAGAAATAATCAAGCGGCTCTTACACCGTCGGGTTTTAATCAAGAACCACCACCACCACAACCTTCCAAGAGTAGCCTTGAAGAAGTCTTGACGAAGTAAATTGCTAGTACGGATGAGAACCTTCAAAGACATGACACCACCCTTCAATGTCATAGAGCATCTTTGAAGAACTTAGAGAATCAAGTTGGGCAAATTGCTAATCTTCTTACTCAAAGGGCACAAGGATCTCTTCCTAACACAACGAAAACCAATCTAAAGTAGCATGCTAAGGCCATTACAACATGAAGTGGTAAAGCAACGAAGGATCCCGAGTACCCTAAGTAAGATGAGAGCAAGCTAAGTGAAGAAATCTCTACTCAAGCTAAGGTTGACTCACATAACGTGACACTATCTCGCCAAAGTGTCTTCTAAACTTTTTTCCAACAATCCTGCTCCTTATGTGCCAAAGCTTCCCTATCCTTAACACTTTTATAAGCACAAGCTCGACAAATAATTCGAGAAGCTCTTGAAGGTATTCCGCAAACTACATATCAACATTCTGTTTGTGGATGTCTTGGCTCAAATGCCTTCTTATGCCAAGTTCATAAAGGAGATCTTATCTAAGAAGCGTAAACTCGAGGATTTTGAGACCGTGAAGGTTATGAGGAGTGTAGTGCAATCATCCAAAGGAAGCTACCGCAAAAGTTAAAGGACCCGGGGAGTTTTACTAGTCCTTGTGTCATTGGCAATCACAGCTTTAATTGTGCTTTATGTGATCTTGGTGCTTCCATTAATCTTATGCCTTTGCCTATTTGTAGGAAATTGGGTTTGGATGAAGCTCGTCCAACCATCATTTCTTTACAACTTGCGGATCGATCTATTACTTATCCTCGAGGCATAGTGGAAAATGTATTGGTGAAGGTTGGCACCTTAATTTTCCCGACGGCCTTCGTTGACTTGGAGATGGAGGAGAGTGATGAGATGTCGATTATTCTTGCACGGACTTATCTTGCCACCAAAGATACTCATTGATATAAAGAACGGGAAAGTAACGATGAGCATCTAAGATAAAAGAGTCACATTCGATGTGTTTAGAGCCATGAAGTGGTAAGACTACTCCTCATCCTCTTCTTGCAGGTGGATTGATATTATTGATTTTTGTGTAAAGAGACATTCGACTCTTCTTTTGATGATTCTCTTGAAGCATGCCTTCTTGGATTGAAGATGAGGACGATGATTCATTGTACAAGATGGTCGCGAGACTTGATTCTTCCTCTATCATGTATGTGAAACTCATGTAGAACCTTTGGTTCGAGATAGCTTGGGGGAAGACAAGGAGGAAAAAGCAACTCTTGAGTTGAAATAGCTCCCACCTCATCTTTGGTACACATTCTTGAGCACAAATTCTACTTTCCAGGTGATCATCTCTACAAGTCTAGATTCCGAGCAAGAAGAAAAACTTCTCCGTATTCTTCGAGAGCACTAGACCGCTATCGGGTGGCCGACCGGTGATATCAAAGACATCTATCCTTTGTATTGTATATGAAAAATACTCATGGAGGAAAACTTCAAGCTAGGTGCGGAGCATCAAAGACGTCTCGATCCTAACATGAAGAAAATGGTTCGGCAAGAAGTTTTGAAACTTTTGGATGGGGGATCATTTATCCCATTTTCGAAAGTGAATGGGTGATTTCCGTACAAGTAGTGCCGAAGAAGGGTGGCATGACCGTGGTTCGAAACGAGAACAATGAGTTGATTCCAACTCGAACAGTGACCAAATGGAGAGTGTGTATTGACTACCGCAAGCTTAACCAAGTTACCCGCAAGGATCACTTTCCACTTCCTTTCATTGATCAAATGTTTGATCGCCTTACGGGGTATGCTTATTATTGCTTCCTTGATGGATTTTTCTTCTACAATCAAATCACAATCACCCCCGAAGACCAATACAAAACTACCTTCACTTGTCCTCACGGAATATTGGCTTTTCGTCGAATGCCTTTTGGACTTTGCAATGCTCCCATAAGGTTTCAAAGATGCATGATGGCCATCTTTTCGGACATGGTGGAGCATTTATTGAGTGTCAATTCATGATTTAAGAAACGGGGGTGAAGCGACTTCTTCAACTTAATAAGCTTTTGGACTTCTTCAACTCTATGAGAACGTCAAGCTTTACAGGGAGAGAGTGAGGCTTGGTATGACAAGAAACTTTTTCGTGGGGAGTTCTTCCTAGGCCAAAAAGTTCTTCTCTATAACTCCCATCTCCGACTTTCCCTCGAGAAGCTTAAGTCTCGGTGGTCGGGCCCTTTATTTTTCAAAGAGGTGCATCCTTATGGAGCCATAGAACTTCATGGTGCCGGCTCTTCATTCATGATAAATGAACAACGTTTCAAAGCATACTATGATGGTAGTGTTCTCGGACCCTCTTCTACTATCAATTTAAGGGATCCTTGATTTCCTTAGCCATGTCGGGCTGAGGACGTTAAACCAAGTGTTTTGTAGGAGGCAACCCACAAGGGAGTACTTTTCCTTTATTTTCAATAAGTAATTCTCCTTCCTTGTTGTTTAGTTCTCTTATTCGTAATTTTATGTTTTCCATGTAGATTGCGGAATAAGATGGGGGAATTTGTGTCACGACAAAGTGTGTACGAGATGGGGCAACACAATTATCGGGATATTGACACGGTAACACTTCATTCGTATCTAGAAAATGGGCTCCAACCGAGGTACGTGTTTTGATTCATAAGTTTTTGGAGTTAGTCAATATCAAAGAATTTAAACGACATGCATTTTTTCATTTGTTTTTGACTCTGATCAAAATGTCAGGGAGATTCCTTCCCTCACGCCTAGTCTTGGACCTTCACAAGTGAAGTTTTGTGCTTCGTAAAATACCTCAAAGCATCTGGGCTTCAAATAAAACGGCTCCCGGGCGTGGCCTCCTTGTCACAACAACTTCACTTCGTAAAATACATCTAAGCGTCTGGGCTTAGTATAACATGGCATCCGGGCGTGGTTCATTTGAGTCCTCATGCACATATACCCCAAAACTCATTCAAACTTTATCAACCAACTCCTAAACACCCAAAACCCATCTCAAACCTAATTCATCCGTGACTAAGGTATGATAAACCCTTCTCCTTTTTCATCTCTTTAGTTTCATTGTATTTTATGGGTTTGGAAGATTAGGTTTGGTTGATTGGATTGATAGGTTGTGATGTAATCTTGATGAATGTATGGTAGAATAGGTTGGCATTAATCAATGATGTATTGGGGATGAAATTCATGATAATTGTATTACTTGGGTGATGATTGGATCCAAACTCTATGTTAGAGAAGTGTTTCCTATCATGCACGCAAGGTGTTCGATGATATGCTCCTTAAGTTTTTGCATTTACCATTCATACCTAATGACTTGCGATGTATTCTTGTTATCATTGATCACCTATATGCAATCCATGCGTTCATTTTTTTTTCTCAATTTGGTGAATCTTTTTTATGTCGTCAAAGTGCACTAACGTTTATGTAAGGTTCAAGTTTCAACCTAGAGGGGTTGAATAGGTTGTTTCAAAAATTTGAATTATTTAAATTTTTGATGCGTAATAATAGTTCTTTGTAGACCACTGTTCTATATAAACTACTCAGGTAGTCTGCAGATGACAGTTGGTAATCTGTGGTAGAGAGTTCTAACTCTTTGAGTTTATCTCTATTTGGCTTTGATGATTTGTTTCTAACAATTCTAAATATCAATATAGTAAAGGCAATAAATAGATACAGTATTTATATTGGTTTAGACACTCAATATCAAATGATAATCGAGAGCTTAATTCGGTCTTCCCTTAATGACCAGTGTAGTCAAGCCAAGTGGTGAGTATCAAAATCTTCTTGTTTGAGTTTACAAGAAACTTCCTTTTACAAGTTGTCTAACTTATACAAAAGATAAAAAACCTAAATACTTTGCATAGATCCAAGCTTTGGACTCTGCTGTAAGATTTGTTCTTCTGCAGACTAATGACACCCTTTTTACTGTATCTTAATGATTTACCTTTATTAACTAATCTCTGAATTTCTAATTGCTTTGTACACTTTGTCTTTCAATCCTTATTCAACAGCACTACTACAATAAGCCTCAACGGTTCCTTTTTAAAGGCTCAAGGAAAGAACCTATGGCAGACAACGCATTGTTTCTAGAATGACGCTTTGTCGATCGTGTCCCCCACCATCTTGGTTAGAATGCTGGTAGTCCACTATCTCCAGAATTTGTGTCGTTACTATTTTAACTCAAATCAACTCCAAACCTTTGACCCATCCACCAGCAACCATCCTCTGCTACACCCAGTTTGTTGCACCCTTTAGCTTGTACTCAGTCTCTTCCATAACCCTAGTCTGCATCCCATACTACAACCCTAGTCTGTACCCAGTCTCTGCTACAACTCCGATCTGTACCCAAATCTGCTGCACATTGATGCATTCTGTGTTGGTCCTTGTTTGCAAGCTCAGTCCTAAGATCTTGGAGACTTTGACATTCTTTCGTTGTTCCTCAATGCAATAGTTGTTCATCCAAAGTCCTGTGTAGTAGTCTGTATCTGGTGGCTTGCACGATGCCCATGCATCTGTAGCCATCTACTCACTGGCATCAAATCTAGACTGCAACTACCTACTTGACCTTCTAGCCTAAACACACTAACTACATTATGACTAATATATCTTAGTTTTGTTATATCAATTTCTATACAAATGGAGGGATTGCACATTCCTATCAATCTCCCCCTAAATTGATTCTAACAAAAACTCCTATTTAATACAACAAGTATACTTTCTTATCTAACAATTTAGATACAATTTTATTGAAACTAATTTCAACTTAATTACATTGTCTTAAAAAAAAACAACGTAATTACAGAAAGAAGCAATATAGAAATTTTAATCTTACCTTTGGTGTTCCTTTCCTTTGTTGCGCTTGTGCCTTCGTTCTTCCTCAGTTTCTCTACTGCGTTTTTCCTCTGAATCTCTGTAGTGTCATCTGCATTCTTCGTAGGATTCCTCCTTGTGATGCCTAGACCTTTTAACAGACTGCTCTCTTCCTTGTTTAGAGGAGCTTTTCCTCTTTGCTGGAGATGACTTCTCCCCCTGAGTTTTAGATGGGGTCCTTTGCTGCTTAGCTACAGGCTTCCTTGGAGTCTTCTGCTGCTCTGCTTCAGATGACTTCTTCCCCCTTTTGTTAGTATTTTGGGTGGGGGTTAGTGCTTCAAGAGTAGTTCGGACGCCTTGGAGTTCAGAGAAGATGTTCCTTTGAACTAATTGCAGTTTTGTTTCAAGAAGACCGAATTTGGTGTCATTTATGCACATATGTTCATCAATATGCTTCTTGGTAGTCTGGAGAGCTTCATGAAGCTTTCGGAGTTCAGAAGTGTGTTGGTCGTTGAATTTGTTGAAGTTGGAGGTGCTGATCCTTTGATGTTGAAGATTTATTGATTTTGCTTACGGTGCTTCCAAAGTCTTCAAAAGTGTTCTTTCTGATTTCCTTTTCTTTTGCTAGATCTGCTATAATTGGCTGCAAGGTTTCGAATAGATTGTGAAAAGAAGTCCTAATCCATGAGTGCATACCATAGATTTCTTGATCGAGCTTACGCAGTCTGTATTGTGTGGTGTTTTTTTAGGGTGTGGAAGGGATTCTTTCGCCTTGTTAATGTGGATCAACAGAAAGGATGTGAATATCATGTTCTTCAAATGCCTCCTTCGGATTCTTGATTGTAGTTGGTGTCATTCTGGTGGCAGAGGTCCCACTATACATAGGTTCTGGTATCTCAAAGGATAGATTTGCTGCCGTTTGTGCTAACCCAAATGAGGATGGTGAACTCCAACTTGGTTGGAGTCGTCTGCATCCCTTGTCTCAGCTGTAGTGTTGGTTACCTCTTCTGCAGTTGTGAGGGCTTCTCTGGATGTGGCTTCAGTTGCAGGCAAGTCTTCCTTAACTTCAAGGAGTTCTTCTGTGGTTTTTTAAGTGGCTTGTCCTTCAGCGATGTCATCATGTGTCTCTTATGCTGCAAGAGCGATGATCATCGGTGTTTCTGCTATGGATTCATCTGCTGAGGACTCAGCTTGTTCTTCTTTTGCAATTTCTACTGCTACAAGTTCCTCAGCGGCTGGTTCCATAGCAATCTCCATTGTAGGTGGCTCTTGTTCAGTTGCAGACTCCTTTGCTTCAATGAGCTCGTCTGCAGGTTCTTCTGCTGTAGATTCTTTTACAGAAGTTTCTGTTGCTACGGTCTCAGCTGGTGTCGTCTGTACCTCCACCCCTTCTTCTGCAACTTGATTGATTATTTCATCATCATCATCCTACTGAGCATCAGGATGCTGTTGAGTGTCACCATCATCACCTGATGACTGATCTTCTCCGAGGTCAGGTCTAGAGAGATATTCATATATCTCCTCAGTTGTAGTTTGGACATGTTTATTTAAGATCTTTTGTAGCTCAACTTCGACTATAGGGTAGTTAACAAATTCAATATATCTAAGGATTGCATGCCTTAGCCTGGTTGTCTTCAAGGTAGAGTCCTTGAATTCCAATGTCCCATTGATGAGAATGTGTGCTTCCTTTGGTCTTGTTGAGCTACTAGCCTTCTGCTTCTTATGAAGTAGAGCCATTTGATGGATCTCTCCTTCAGTCATTCTAGCAATGTCCCCAATCAGAGTCTGTGATTGGTCTGGATTGATTCTGCATAGTGTCTTTAGCCCCTGGGGAATCAACTTTGGTCTGTATGACCTTGTTGTTCTTCCTGCTCTGGTTGGCCTTTTGATTAGAAGTTTTTGTTGTGCCACAAACTCCTTAATCATTTCTTTGCTTTGAGCCTTCTTCTGCACCTCAGCTTGTTTCCTTTCAGCAAGCAGTTGAGTGTCTCTACCTTTCTGCTGCAGTAGACTTTCTTCTACTGCTTTTACCATCTACATGACTGTGTCAATAATCTTCTTAGGAGTTGAGTTGTTGTTGTTGTTGTTGTTGTCGTCCATGTTGCTGTTGCAGTTGTTGGTTGGTCTTTTGCAATCGTTGAAGTGTCCATTCCACTGTTAGTGAATGGAACGATCATTGTTGTTGTTTTTGGCACTGCTGCAAGAGGTCTAATTGTGAGGGAGGGTGCAGCAGAGGTAACCTGAGCGGGTTCAGTCTGCAAGGATAACAGATAGCCTTCTACATCAAGCTTTTGTCTGAACTCAGCTCGAGGTCCTTCCCTAATCTCCTGAAAGCTCACTTGAGCTTCCAAGATCAGGTTCTTCAAGTCTTCATCTGCTTCGATCTTTAGGAACTGAATTACCATATTTGTATCATGGAGTATAGCAATTTCTGATACTTTAGGTGGGATTTTTGAGGAAGATTCCTCAATAATTTTCCCAGTCTGCACTATTATAGAGGGCTCAATAGTTTGCACTATTACAGACTGTGTTTCCTCCTCCTCTATGGCTAGTGGCTTTGGAGTAGGTGGATCTGACATGGTTTCCTCGCCATAGGTCTGCACAATGAGTTTTCTCCTTATCACTCTTGGTTGCTTTATTTTTGATTGAGCCTTGTGGATTGGCATCTCTTTGATCTGCTTCTTTGCTAATCTTGTCTGTACTACAATAGTCTACACTGCTGCAGTGGTCTGCTTTGCCTTCCGTCTTGTCTGCACTACTGCAGGCTTTGGTGGGTGGTCTGCAGGTTTAACCATGGTCTGCACTGCTGCAGCCTTTCTTGTTAGTCTAATAGACTGCTTGCCTATTTTCTTGACATCAAGCTGTTTGGCCATGGTACATGTCCTCCTTTCCCTTTCAGAAAGCTTCAGTTTCTGTTTGAGAAGGATGATAATTATCCTTCCAAACAGTGATTGTCTTGTTTGTATGGCTTTGGCAAGCTGATACATGAGTAAACTTGCCAATTTGACTCTGGTTTTTTTAAGGATTGCACACATTATCTCCTGCTGATCAGTTATAATCTGATCTTTACTAAGTTCTCTCGAAAGAAGGACCTTCTTTACTACGTCTCCAAGGAGCTTGTGTTCTTTTGACAAGAACTTTTTCATTGCCTTATTCCTTCGGTCCACCTTTCTTGGCTTAGCATGGCTTGCCTTTCCAATGTCACAACGTCTGGTGGAATGATCCTTGAATCTTCATTTGAAAGGTTAAAGTATTCTTGTCTTAGTATTGGCTTGTGTATCGTATTGAAATCGAACACGACGCCGATTTGAAGTTCGATCTTTCTTGTTGGACTCCTTTGAGATTCAAATTCTTGTTGGACTCTTTTCTTGGATGAGCTTGATGGAGTGTTGGCTATTTTAAAAAGATTTTCAAAGAATCGTTGTGATTTGAAACCGAATTCGAAGGATTTTCAAAAAGTTAAGGGTTTTCGATTTCTTGTAGTAGAGTGCTCGTAAGATTAGAGAGAGAGAGAGAGAGTATTAGAGACTAAATTGCTTTTCTAATTGAAAATTTGCATTTTTTATACTCAATATGTAGCATAGGGAAGGAACATTCTTATGCCTTCTAATCTTGCTACAGGGGCAAAGGTTTCATCAAAATCAATCCCTACTTCTTGTGAGTAACCCTTAGCAACTGGATACATTTTGCTTGTTCCTGATGAGTGTTCTATTTTTTCATCAGATTTGTTTCTAAATACCCATTTGCAGCCTACAACTGGATAGTTTTTTTATTTTGGTGTGAGATACCACACCTGATTTCTTTCGAACTCATTTAGTTTTTCTTACATAGCATCTACCCGGTTTGGATCATTTAGTGTTTCGCTTATTACCTTTGGCTCTATTTCATATATGAAATAGGCAAATGGACATTCTGTATTTGTTGCTCTTCTAGTCTGAACAGATGCATTTTTATTTCCTATTATGTCATCATGTGTATATGCCTTAATCCATTTTCCTTTTTCTTGTTCATATGTTTCCAATTATTGTTGAGGTTTTTCTTCAGCCTCTGCAGTAGTGTCATTGTGTGCAAACGACTCTTCCTTGTCTGCAGTGTCAATGACCTCTTCTACAACCTGTTCATTGCATACATATTCCTCATCAAATTCATTTGCACCCCTTATGAATGTTTATCTTTCATCAAATGATACATGAACTGACTCCTCAACAATCTGTGTTCTTTTATTGTATACTCTAAACGCTTTGTTGTTTGTAGAGTATCCTAAGAAAGTTTCCTCATCTGTCTTAGGATAAAATTTCTGTGAATAGCTTTTATCATTGTTGTGTATATAGCATATGCATCCAAAAGGATGAAACTATTTGACACTTGGTGTTTTTCCTCTCCATTAGTTATAGGGGGTTTTCTTATAAAGTTTGTGAATTGTGCATCTATTCTGAGTATAGCAAGCAGTATTAACTACTTCTGCCTAGAAGCTTTTAGATAAGTTTGCATCAGAAAGCATTGTCCTAGTTGCCTCTATGAGTGTTCTATTCTTTCTCTCAGCCACACCATTTTATTGAGGTGTTCTAGGAGCTGAGAAGTTGTGTTTAATTCCATGATCATTGCAATAGAGATCTATTCCTGTCTGATCAAATTCAGTGCATGATCACTTTTAATTGTGATAACTTCTATTTCTTTTTCATTTTGAATCTGTCTAAGGAACCTTGTTAACAGACTCAAGTTTCACTCTTTTTATGTAGGAACATTACCCCAAGTATATCTGGAGTAATCATCTACTATAACTAGAGTGTATGTTTTCCTGCTTAAGCTGCTTTCCTTCCTGACATGGGCTGCATAACTTATCTTTCTTGAATTTTATTTGTGGGAGTCCTCTTACTAGGTTTTCTGAGGATAATCTGGCAATAGTTTTGAAATTAAGATTAGCTAATATTTTATGCCATAGCCAGTTTGTATCTTCAGCTTCTTTAGTATAGAAACATGCTATTTGTTCTGATTGTGATGAATCAAAGTCTACTACATAAATGTTCCCTTTCCTTACTTCTAGTAATTTGACTTCTTGTGTGATTTTATCCTTTACTTGACATGTATCATAAGTGAATGACACATCATAATTTTTATCACACAGTTGACCAATGGATAGCAGATTATATTCTAAGCCTTTAACATCAGCAACATCTCTAAAGATTAAAAAACCTATACCAAAGGGTTCCATAACCTTTACTTGTACCTGTCTTTCCTCCTCCAAATATGACAAGAGATCCTTGTTCTTTTCTGTAGTATTCAAGGATAGATTTGTTTCCTGTCATGTGTCTTGAGCATCCACTGTCCAGGTACCATATGCCCTTTTGTTTTTCCTACATTGAAAACATATAGAGCTTGTACATGGTACCTAATTATATGGGTCCTCATTTATTAGCCTTTGGAACCCACACTTGAATTATCTTCTTGTGAGCATTCCAGCATTCAAAGGACTTGTGGACAAGTTTACCACATGTAAAGCAGTAGACCTTTGGTCTTGTGCTTGTTAGTGGTATGTTCCACTGTGTCTATTGCAGTTGACATGAGCAGATGTGTCTCAAGTATGGTTTTCTCCAAGTTGTTCAGAAGATTCTGTTCCATGCTGAGTAGTTGGGGGCTTGCTGAGCTTCGTAAGGCCTTTCACTGAATCCTCTTGTAAGATTCTTGGCCTTCTGTATTTTATGATACACTAATTTTGGTGTTCTGCTCCAGCTCTTTCTGGTTTGAAAAGTAGAGGTCTTACTTTCAAATAAAGATCTCCTTTGTTGACTATTCTTTCCTTTTGATTCTTTCTGTGCGGTGGGGTTTTTGCTCTTTTGCACATTTTATACTACAGAGCTTTTGCTCTTTTGTACATTTGTTACAGTAGAGGGATTACTCTTTTGCATGTTTAATGTAGTTGAGATCTGCCTCTTCTGCACGGTTTTGCAGTAGTCTGCTTTGCTTCTTTTGTACAGACTTTCTTGTCTGCATTGTTATTCAACCAGTCATTGTATCCTAACCCAGTTTTATCATGGGAGGATTGACCTGTGCTGAGTAATTTTTGTAGGCACAAAGTCTTTCTATTCCAAGCATCTACTTGCTTTTGAAACTCAGTGTTTCTCAAAGTAAGTGTTTCCACTACAGCATTGAGAAGTTTTACTTTTTCATTTGCTTCTTCTAGTTCATCTTGAGCATGGATTAGACTTTTGTTAGTCTTTTCGTTTGTTGAATTGCATTTCTCATTGAGAGTTGCAAACTGCTTAAGATTTTCCTTATTTTCCTTTTACAGGGAAATAAAGTTCTCAGAGATTTCTTGAAGGGCTTCCTTCAATTCCTCTATGGTGGCATCTGAGTCAGAGAGATCAAATACCTGCTTTTGTTCATCTTCTCTTCCCATGAGATACAGCTGAGCATTTGATATAATATCTTCATTATCAGAGTCACTCCATGTTTTTGCTGCATAAGTCTTGCCTCTTTCCTTTCTTCTATAGGTGACTTTGTTGTGGTTCTTTTTGAACTTTGGTGCAGACGAGTCTTATGTTGGTCGTCTGTAATTTGCAGCAAAGTGCCCTGATCTACATCCTTGGTTTTTGAAGGAAAGTTCTGTTTTGAAAATTCTCTTCTTGAATATCTTCTTGAACTTCTTTCAATCAATGCTAGTTTTTCAGATAGACCTTGTTCACTTGCAGATGAGGTATCACTGGTCTTCTCCTCTGCCATGGATTTCAGAACTCTTTCCTGAGCTTTGAAGGCCAAGGTCTTTTTTCTTGCATCATCAATTTGCTTCTTTTGCTCAACTTCAAGATTATAGGTATGCAATACTCCATATAGTGGAGCCAAGGACATCTTTGCTAGATCTCTGGATTCTCTTGTGGCTGTACTCTTTGTGCTCCAGATTTCTCCAAGAGATCTCATAAACTTTAGATTGACTTCCTTGTTTCGAAAGTCTTTCCCAAAGTTTTGAGATTGTTGATGAGAACATTGAACCTTTCATAGAAGGTAGTCAAATTCTCATCATATCTCATTGAGACCAATTCATATTGTTGCATACTTTTTGTTTTCCCTGATCTCATGGGTTCCCTCATTTCTTAGCAGTAGAGCCTCTCATGCTTCCTTTGTTGTGGTTGTATGAATCACTATCTCAAACATGTTATCATCAAGAGATTTGAATATTTGATTTATATCTTTTCTATCAACAATTTCAAGATCCCAGTCCTCTCTGGACTAGAGGGATTTTGGTCTTGGTACTTCTCTTGTTGGATCCTTCGGATCTAGCATCATTGGAACATGAGGTCCTTCTAGGACAATGTCTTGCATTCTTTCATCTATTGAGATGAGATGTGCAAGAATTCTCAGTTTCCAGTGGTTGAACTTGTCGAAGGAGCATGTTGGAGGTTCTCCACTATTAGGACATTTGGGAAATTTTGGTGGTGCCATTTCCTCACAGAAACAAAACTGTTAGTAATTTCTTTGCAAATAATGACCTTTTTCTTTCCACAAACTGTTAAGTCTCGAACGTCAAGCTTTGATACCAATTGTAAGGTTCAAGTTTGAACCTAGGGGGGTGGTGAATAGGGTGTTTCAAAAATTTATTCAAACTTTTGATACGGAATACTAGTTCTTTGCAAACCACTATTCTATGCAAACTACTCAGGTAGTCTGCAGATGAAAGTTGGTAATCTGTAGCAGAGAGTTCTAACTCTTTGAGTTTATCTCTATTTCGCTATGATGATTTATTTCTAATAATTCTAAATATCAATGCAGTAAAAACAATAAATAGACACAATATTTATACTGGTTCAGACACTCGATATCAAATGATAATCGAGAGCATAGTCCAGTCTTCCCTTGGTGACTCGATATCAATATCTTCTTGTTTGAGCTTACAACAAACTTCCTTTTACAAGTTTTCTAACTTGTACAAAAGATAAAAAACCTAAATACTTTTCATAGATCCAAGCTCTGGACTCTGCTGCAAGATTTGTTCTTCTACAGACTAGTGACATCCTCTTTACTGTATCTTAACAATTTACCTTTCTTGAGTAATGTCTGAATTTCTGATTGCTTTGCACTCTTTGCCTTTCAATCCTTATTCAATAGCACTAGTACAATAAGCCTCAACGATTCCCTTTTAAAGGCTCAAGGAACGAACCTCTCGCAGACAACGCACTGCTCCTGGAATGACACCTTGTCACTCATGTCCCCCACCATCTTAGTTAGAATGCTGATGGTCCACTATTTCCAGAATTTGTGTCGTTGCTATTTTAATTCAAATCTTTGTTTGACTGACTCCAAACCTTTGACTCATCTACCGACAACCATCCTCTGCTGCACCCAGTCTACTGTATCCTTTAGCTTACACCCAGTCTCTGTTGTAACCCTAGTTTGCATCTCATACTGTAACCCATACTGCAACCCTAGTCTACACCCAGTCTTTGGTGCAACTCTGGTCTGTACCCAGATCTGCTGCATATTGATGCATTTTGTGTTGGTCCTTGTCTGCAAGCTCAGTTCTAAAATCCTGGAGACTTTGACATTCTTTCATTGCTCATCAGTGCAATAGTTATTCATCCAAAGTCCTCTGTAGTAGTCTCCATATGGTGGCTTACACAATACCCATACATCTGTAGCCAACTGCTCACTGACATCCAACCTAGACTGCAAATACCTACTTTACCTTCTAGCCTAAACACACTAACTACATTATGACTAATACATATCAGTTTTGTTATATCAATTTCTATACAAATCGCGGGATTGTACATTCCTATCAATTTATGATCTTAGGTATAATGGTGGGTGGTCGTGACAAAGGAGAGCATGACATCTATCACTTCCCGTCACATCCTCACTTCAAGCGCAGCGATGATCCACATCGAGGAGGTGCAGGACCATTCGCCTCACATGACTAGCTCGTTAGGTCATATTCCTCCAACTCTTATTCCTCTAGCTCTCTTTTGCTTTTGACGTCTGCATCGTGCTAAGCTTGAGGAAGGGAGTTGGAGTCATTTAAGAAGTCATGTCAAGTCGGTATAGGGTGTGTCGTATCGTGGCGAATTCATTTTACCTTTATCACTATTTCATATATGTTGGGTGTTCATTTGCATTCAGATTTTGACGATGTATCTTTATCTTGGATTTTATTGTTTTTGAGTTATGCTTTGATTCATGCATTGGAGTTTCTTTGACCATTAGTGATATATGCCTGTGTGCCCGAGAGTTACCATCTTCTTGTGACAGTAATGCCCGAGATTTTAAGATAACTCAATCTGAATCACCATTCATCCTATGACGGGGTGTCATCCAACTTTTCATGAAAAGTAACTCCTACCATATGAATGATTGGGGGAAATCTAAACACAAGGGAGTGTAGAATTATGAGGTCGAAACCTTTATAACACCATTAGATGGGAGCTATTAGGTATTAGGTTTACGGTATGACAATGGAATGTGTGATCATGATTCGTTTACTCTTCTTGTGCTTGGATCCTACAATCCTCTTCTTGATTTCAAATGCAATTATTCTCAACTTTGCTATGGTCTGGATTCTCATTTTCTACTTGGTTGCCTTATGGTAAATTGTTATGGGAATGATATCATATTTTTCATGCTATGAATTCCTCCTTGGCATTCTCTCTTGAACTCTCTCTTGATGTAGAGTCAAGACGGCATGGTTTGATAGGTTGTATAGAATGTGAATGAACAAATGCTCAATTTGACACACAATGTGTCTTGATTTATATCTTGTTGTTCTTTGGCCAATGTTGTAACACGGTAATATGTGAACCGTGAGGCCACGATGTAAAGAGCAAAGAAGAAAGAAGAAAAGAGATAAAAAAAAAAGTAAAGAAAAGAGGCAAAGAGCCCAAAATGTGTTTCAAGTCTCGAGAAGTCACCAACCCAAAGAGGGGTGAACCGAGAAGATGCCTTCGGCTAGGGGTGTGTGTTTCATTCTTGTCGAAGCACAATGCTTGGTGTTTGACGATCGTTTGGAGCGTGTCGGTACCTTGACATACACTTCTCATGTTTCTTCCCTTCTATCCCTTAAGGCTCACATAACCCTAATGATTCATACTTCTTCTCTACTTTGTTCACATATCATTCTCGGCCTTTATTGTGGATCATGATTGCACATTGGGTATGGGTAAGAAGGTGGATAATACTCGAACACTCCTTGCTTGGGATATTATTTAGGTTGAATCCTCATCTTTGCGTGGTTTGGTGGTGATCTAGCATGAAAATGATCCTCAAGATCATGTGGGTGGTGAGAGATGCTTGCCAAGGAGTATGTTTCATGATATTCGGATAGACTCATGTAAGTAGGGTTGTGGTGAGGATGAATTGGCTTGTAGAATATAACGAGTAGCATTCCCTTACTTTTAGATGGTAGTCTCGAGTCATGTATACTTCCTTATGTGTTAGTGGACCTACATTGCTTGAGGACAAGCAATAACTTAAGCTTGGGGGAGTTGTTTGCCTCGTATCATTCATAATTTGGGCCTACTTTCGTTATATATTTAGGCGTCTTTGCCTGAAAATCTTGAGATTTAAGTCCGATTTTTGTACATAAGTCAGCTTTGATACGTGTTGGTGTTTTGTAGGTAAGACGCACATTCAACGAACGAGCAAAGATGTATCAAGGAAGAACGATCGAGCTAGGAGCATAACGGGTCGAACGATGGAGGAACAAAGCATTTTTTATCCATAGGACACAGAGCTAAAAGCGGTCGGGCGCTTAGTCCTTCTGCGTCTTAGCACAACCCCGTGTTTACATTCAAAAAACACTTCAAAACGCTCTGGTTCTTTAATATCTTGTGCCCAGACATGTGTCTACGAATTCTCCCATTGATTTCTGTATAAAAGGACCCCTTAGGCTTAATTTTTGGGGAGAAAATTCCTAACCCGAATTTGTTTAGGGTTTGAGCCTGATTTTGGGAGATTTTGGTGAAGAATTATGTTTGCAAACAAGAGGATCTTGATTGGATCTATCAAATTGCATTGTGATTGTGCTTGTTTCATCTTATTTTGGTTGAATTGTGATCTTCATTTTAGTTTGTGTAGATGATGATGATCACGCACATGAGGTGTTTGATGATTTGTCTTGATCTCTCCATGATTAGCTTAACTCCTTGTGGGGGTTGTGATAGTTGAATATTTGTGTGGATGTTGTGATCATTGTAAATCTAGTTGATTCGGATTGGGATCTCGATTTGTGGTTATGCTTAATGGTTCGATGAATTGATCACCCGTTGTATCATCTAGGATATGTATTGACTCCGAAAGGATAAGTAGTATCGGTTTAGGTAATTCTCATCCCGTATGAGTGACTAGAAGTACTCCAGCTCCTGCCCCCTTTGAGTTTGATGACCCGTATGTGTAGATCTTCCATGACTTGAATTCCTCAATTCAATCTTCCCGAGTTGGGGAAGTCGGGAGGTCGGTGAACCGGCATTCCATCAGGAAGTCGGCCAGGGTTTGTGCTTTGATTACATTTTTGGGTTTATACTCACTCACTCAACTCGATTGACCATTTGATTAGTCTTCCTGAGAGTTCAGGCTTGTACAGGATTTGCCTTAAAGACTGGTCGGTCACTATAATAATAGGATACGTCTGAAAGTAGGGACGAAGCTTTCTTAACGCACTTAGTACTGGTATGGCCAGCTTCTTTATTCGAGGGTACCTAGTCTCAGCATCATGCAATGCTTTGCTTAAAAGGCAGACTGGTATTTGCTTACTTCCTCCTACCTTGAGTAGGACTACCGAGACGACGTCGTCTGAGACGACAAGGTACACCAATATTTCTTCCCCGATTTCTGGCTTTGAAGATAGGGGCATTTCCTCAAGATAGCTTTTGAGTTCTTTAAAGACTTTTTGGCAACTCGGGGTCCACGCCTGACTCGATATGGCGCCTCTTAGTGCTTTAAAGGATGACAGGGTCCTTTCTGAGCCTCGATAGATGAATCTCCAGAGAGCTCCTAGGCCTCTCGTTAGCTTCTAGATTTCCTTTTTGGTGCACGGATGGTTTGAACCTTGGTTAGGTTGGCTTCGATGCCCCTGCTTGTGAACATATATGAAAGGGACTTTCCGAATTTCACACTGAAGGTGCACTTTGCTGGGTTGAGTTGCATGTTATAGTTCCTGAGAACCTTGAATGTCTTTTCTAAGTGTGGGTTGCCAAATTCAAGGACTTGGTGAGCATATCGTCCACATATGCCTCCATGGTTATCCCCAGCAATGGCTTGAAAGTCTCATTCACCAACCTTTGGTACATGGCTTCTCCATTCTTGAGTCCGAAACCCTGTAACAGTAGGTTCCTCCTTTGGTGATGAAGGAGGTCTTAACCCTTTCTTCAGGCGCTATTTGGATTTGATTGTAACCCGGGAACGTGTCCATGAAGGATAAGAATTCATATCCAGAGGTGGCATCGACTAGTTGGTCAATTAGGGACAGAGGGTAATAGTCCTTTGGGCAGGCTCTGTTCAGGTCGATGAAGTCAACGCATATCCTCTACATCCCGTTTGTCTTTTTCACCATGACCACATTTGCTAATTAATCGGGGTACGAGACCTCCCTCATGAAGTCGGCACCAAGCAGTTTGTCACCAATCGATCGGGTACGAAGCTCCTTTTCTTCTACTTGACAGGTCGGGCTTTCGGGTCGATCGAGAGTTGATACACTATGATATCGGGATCGATCCCTAGCATGTCCTCGGGTCCTCAGGCAAAGACATCTGAGTTGCTTCTCAGGAACTAGATTAGTTTTCCTCGGGTCGACTCCTCTAACTCGGCCCCGATACGAATAGTTCGGTCATGATTCCCTTCTTTCAAGATAATGACCTTGATTTCCTCCACTAGTTCGGGTCCTTTAATTTGGTATTGGGGATCAAGGTAAAGGGCCAAAGATTCCTGTCCTGCGTCGGCCATTTGCTTAAGTGTGTCATCATAACTGCATCGAGACTCTTACTGGCTTTCCTTCACGTTTTCTTCATCGTTTGGGTATGTAGACCGTCAAAAATATATTTTGAACAAAATCTACATTAATCCCATCCCGTGAGTATGTAGACCTTCATCTGGCCCCAGTCATCCTAATTTTCATGATAAGAACATTTGTTTTGATATCATTTCTCGACTATATCGTGTTTGACCCTTACATTGGGTAAGCCTGGACTTTGATCGTAACATCAGTGCAAATCATATAGGATAAGATTTTATTATTCACATCTTCGGCGGCATCGGCTTCTAAGAGTATAATTCACTATCCTAAAGATGACTCACACCATCTTTCTCGATGGATTCTTATCAAGAGTTTCCATGAGATGACTTAAAGAAAATTTTGACCTGATGCTTATTAGAAAGTACATTAGCAATAGCATCGACTCGGTCCAACGAAAATCAAGGAACATTCTTCTTTTTTTTTTAGGAAGAATTTTCAAATTAAAACATTTGATGTCTTCAAACATTACTCAATGTGATTCAGATTCAATCACCTCATCACATCAACCAATGAAGGAGATTTCGTACGCACCAAAATTTTGACATATATAATCTGATCCATTGTATCTAAACTTCAAGAGATGGGCTTAAACCAAATTAAACAATTGGCCCAAATAAGTGAAACATCCCATATTAAGCATAGGCCTAATATTTAAAAAAAAGAAAAAAAAATCTGGTCAATCAAGCGTTCTCTTTCCTTGCGATGAAGACATGAAACTCTCGTGATCTTTGCTTTTGTTTTGCAATCTCACTTCTATTTCGACAATGGCATTGAACGTTCTCCCTTATCCTCACCTTAGCCGAATGGATTTCTTCTGTTATTTCTGTATGCGATGTAATTTTCTGGCTCGTGCCACATTCGTTTCTCTTACAACTCAAGATTATCTTGTAATCTGAGTCGTTATCTGAACTCCTTATTTCCCATATAAATACCTACGGAAGGAGATCGGTTGAGATATCGTATACAATCCTCACAATCTCCACTCAAAAAGCCCTTAATTGTGCATCCTCTTTGGTGTGACTTAGTTCGAGAAGAAGGGAATTACTTCACTATTTCAATTCAGAGTTGGTGTTCCTTTTCAAGATGCTTTATTGCTCAATTGGTCATCCATTCATAGCCCAAAGTGTTCAAAGTTGCTCCCACAACTGTTAGATCCTCATCTATCATCATACAAGGAAAAGCTGAAGAATTCAAGGAGGTTGAGATTATTTCTTATGGAACCTTTGAAAGTAGAGACTGTGCTGATACGAGGGTGATGAGTGCTAGCGACCTTTCCATCACTTAATCTACCTCCCAAGTTTAGAAGTTTTGTCCGTAGATCCAATCCTTATCCAAGTGATGCTTTAGCGGCATCGATCCTTCCTAATTATGGCACAAGTAGGTGGAGACTTAGTAAGCCGCATCATCCCAATGATGCACACCCGAGTCCCTTATGCTCCGTCATTCCCTTATACTATAATGTTTATTTTGATCTTGTGGCTTACATAGGATCGATATGCGTATTGATCAAAGAACATTATGCAATTGAGATGGCATGATCACTAGGTGATCGGACCGTCGAGTCATATTGTTGATTTCACATCTAGAGGAAATTTTATAGTTTCGTAGCTTAAGCCAATGGTTGGCTGGTCCAAGGAGTTGTTAGGCAGTTTGTGTCTTGACTTATGGTTTGTAGCCAATAGATGTCGAAGATAATGATTTTACAGATGGTTGACAACCACATTGAGGTAATACTCATAGAGTATGAAGATGATGTCCATTTTCAGCGTAAGTTGTTGGTCCATGATTGAGGTTTTCAGTGGAAAATATATGTTAAGATCTTTTACAAAGATGATTCTTAGGCCTAAAATATGAGTTTTTACGTGGACTTTTAGAGTTCAAGACTGAAATGTGATGAACCCATGACCTTAAAAGGGTAAAAGAGGATGACTATTAGAGTCTTAGTAGGTTCAAGGCACTTTGAGTGCAATGTGACTCAATAGGAGTACACATGAGAAACTTGACATGGAGATGCGATCGTCTGATATGGAATCAAGGATTCATATAGCCCATAAATAAAAATGTATTAAGCTCAATGTCGTTAACCAACAAGCTTCTTGGCATTGGGAATTTGAAAGTGATATAGTGGTTCAATTTCGGTTCATCACGCATATGCATTTAAGTTGGGTTAAAGGATGACATCTATATCTTCAAAGGTGCTATTTCAAAGACTCGTTCATTATGCACATGCAAGGCTTATGGTTGATTTAATTGAAGATTCAAGTCTTCGGGGTGCACCAAGGCTATTGTTCTCTTATAAAGGTTAAAGATTTAAAACTTGGGGTTCGTTGGAGTTCTATGCATTTTGAATTCTTTTTGAACAAACATGTTTGATTTTCAAAACGTATTTGATGTGTTCCAAAATTAGGTGTTAAATTTCAAATCTTTCATGCATATATTTTTGTATACTTGTAAAAGTTTGAGGTCCAGTAGAAATAATGTTTTGATTCCATTCTAATCTTTCATAAGTTATTTCTTATAGTATTGTTGTGATAAACATGCAATAGGCCAAGGAAAGGAACACAGAATTAATTTGAATATGTTTAAAAAGAAATATTTTCTCCATTCAGAAAAAATTGCAATATTTTTTCATATTTATCCGTTTAAAAAGAATTACAAAATTATCTAGTTAGGAAACTTTTTGTGTCAAAACACTCACTCACTCTTACTATATACTTTATATCAAATCACCGGTACACATTCCCATCTCTTCTTTCCTCTTTTCTTTTGTTATCTCTATGTGATATCCCAAAGATAAATAACTAGAACAATAAAAAAAATCACTTTCCTTAATCAACGTACAAGGGTACTATGTTGCATTATTTGTTGGACAAAGGGAGTATAAAAGAAGAGCTATAGCAATAAGATTTCATGCCGCGCCATGATTGTACAAGAACTTTGGTTTTGAGCACATAAAAGGAACATCGCACCGCCCTATCCTCACGTTTAGGTGCTAGCTCATTTACATACTTCCTTTTTAAACACACCGTAGCGTGAATTGTATCGTTTGTAGCACTCTGATAGTTAAACTGAAATCTTCCATTGCTCCACGTTCCGAAAATCATTACATCAGGTTTATCATCAGTTCATTGCTTTGTAGTAAGGAGAACACAAGAGCTTTGTAGTAAGAAATTGGTCAAGATTTGATGCTTTCCTTATTCTTATTGTTGTGTTCTTGAAGGTGGTTCGGATCGGGGGCTTTTCCACCGGATAATGATCGAATAACATCTTAAAAAATGATGTCAAGTTCGTGGAATCATATTCATCCAATTGTTCCCATGTTCTTCCCTTGATGATTACAGTCTTATATGAGACGATCATCTTAAACAATGACGTCAAGTTCGTAGAGTCATATTCATCCAATTGTTCCCATGTTCTTCCCTTGATGATTATAGTTTTATATGAGACGATCGTGGTGCACATGGTTGTATGATCAGGTGGCGTCCAATTCTCGAGATCATCATCATCTTCGTGTTCACTATTCATGGAAACCTAATTGAAATCAATTGAAATCACCATCGACGTTCTGTTATCATCTTTGTTCCATGATTCATCGGTTTTTTTTTTTTTTTTTTTTTTTAAAAAATGATTTGTTGTATTATTGTTCATATCATTGGTTATTACATTCATATGTCACTAACCCATTCTCCATACTCCATTTCTAGTATTTTCCCAACAAAAGGTCCTCATGATGTAATAACGACGAGGATTGAATAATGATGCTACAATTACATACAAATATACTCATAGTTGAGTTTATGGATGACGTCGAAGGATGTGCAACTATTACTGAAAAGTTCATAGCCTTATACCAGTAAATGGAACTAATAATCTTTAGTTCCTTTGAAGAAGCACAACATTAGGAGTCTTATTAATCTAGTACTCCTAATATCCCGTACAAAAATGAGTGTGTACGGGGAATAGTTTTGAAGGTTAGATTGAGAGTAACCAAACAATTGTTCAAATGTGTAACCGCCCGTAAATTTTCTAATGGGAGTAATGTTCCCCAGTTGGAATGGAGTGATTGGGTCAATCAATCAGCAGATCAATTCGCCAGTGATTATGAGAGTTCACAAGAAATCCATCTAAGATGCCATCAGCTTGAACAAGCTCGGCTTCCTTGCAAGGGATCAACATCAACAACATAAGGAGAGTTCCAATCTGCATCGAAAATCTGTTGCAGTTGTGCCACAACCGCAGGGTCGTACGTTCCAAAGCTAACTCCAGCAGTAGTATAGAAGTAGTCCCAGACCAGATTGCTTGTCCCCATGTGAGCCCTCACATCGCTCACTGCATATTTCGCATGGTTCACCCTCGTATATGCGGGATATAAGTCCCCTGTCTTGGTCCCGTTTATTATGGCAGGGCCTGTGGAAGTGTAACCGGGTACCTCATAGTACCTTATCTCCACTTTGCCTGAGCATTGATTATAAGGTGATGCATGGCATAGGACATTCGTATAGAGCAACGACTTGAGGTACTCGTCTGTGCCACTGATGGAGTGTGTCCAGTTTGCCACTATGAGTTTCACTGTAGCTTGTTTCGAGAACACAACCTATCGATTGATTCCAAGAATAAACAAGCTCATGAAACCAAGGGAAAACGGGGGGAAACAAAAGAAAAAGAAAGGACGCGTAGACACAACTGAAATGCAAATTTATTGGACCAAGTGATAGAGTCAAACTTACGGAGGTTGCAATCTCAAAGAAATACTACCAAATATCAGGAAATGTATTACCTCCGATATTGTTGAAGCAAAGGATGACCAAAAAACTGTTTGCTTTGTATAAGACGATTGACCAAGCCAATCCATAGTGTTTATTCTCACAGTCGCTCCAGTTCCTACAGACTTTACAGTGTCTAACCATCCCTGTTCATCGGCTTGGAACTTTCCAAATGACAGCTGCAGATGTAGTGGCTAATCAGGATCGAAAAAAACAGATACTAGTGTTGATGCAAACGATGACCAAATAAAAGTGAAGCAGTTTTGATGAATAGAAGCATCAAATTTGTGGGACTCGCGTTCGCCTTGTGTATTGGAAACCACAAGTGTTCATGAATATGCTCTGTTTTGAAGCAGGGCTATAGGATTCTAAAGAACGTTAACTTCAATTTATCTTTATCCAAACAACTAGAGAAATGAACTTGCATAAGATAATAGATGACGGAGCCTTCCCCAGAAATATTTCCGTGGGAAACAAAAAGGAAAACTAAACAGGAAAGGATGCTGAACCAACACATTACAGCTATCAATAGAACCAAGAAGGCCACAAGAAATCTAACATCTATTGCTCACACAAGCTTCCACCACCGACACATTTAAGGTTTATGATTCCTGTTCACTTAATTTTATAGTTTTATTCACTGGAACATTTCTACGCTCAAACTTCACCTTTTGCAAAAACAAACTGATTCAAACTTAAAAACCCTGCAGACTTGCTGCGTTACCAAATTATAGCATGACAAGAAAAGTATTAGCACTACCGTGCCCAAAGAAATGAAACTCGGATAAACAGAATAAGATTTCACCACATTTGGTTACGGAAATTTTTGGCGTTGTTTACAGTTGAATCAGCATGGCTTTGAAAACTCCCTATGCTTAGCACACATTAGTAGGTTAATAAGCATCACAAAAGCCAAAACCACAAAAAACAATCCTTACACTAAAACTGTTGAACATTCCTCTGTAACCATTGACAGGGCCTATATCTTGACGCTACATAAAATTAACACCCAGTTGCTCAAATAAATCAAGGCAGGTTCAGATAGAGATAAAAACATCCAAAAGGGATCTTCTTGCAGCAGGACTACAGAATCGATGTTGCTATAAAGACAACCATATCAGCTATGAAAGCTAGATTATGTTAAAAAGCTGGCTCAGTTAACAAAACATAAGTTCATATGTTTATGAAAAAACAACACAAGTCTTGGTTGGGAAAAATAAAATAAAAAACAAAAACAAAAACAAATTGCAGCCCAGAATCAAATTCATATGCTAGTGCTGCTTGATAAGCAACCTGACCCACATGCAATCGATTTCCTTTTAGCCTCTTAACCTGATTCAGTGTTTATTGTTGTCAAACTATGGGTGCTTTGTCCCTCCTACAATATTTGAGGAAACAACGTTATTTACTGGTTCAGTTATTTGATTCATTCTTTACTTTACCGAAAGGAGTCAGTAAAGAAAGGAGTCCGACTAAAATACAAGTTATCTCACCAAAGTCTCTTTTCTTCTATTCTGATTCCCTAAAAAAGCTCTTGACCTTTGTCTTATCCTTCCAAGTTCGATTTTGTACCTCAGCTTGCAAAATTTGACTTTGAATCCAAAAGAACTGCTAAAAAAGTGCAGATGCATCACATTGAAAACATTGGCAGAGTTTAAATCAGCTATGTTAGCTGAATTTTTACCCAACAAGAAAAGATTCTCTGAAATATTTTGTACTTAAGATTCCATGAAACAGAATATTCCATGGAATCTTTTCATTTTTGGTAAAAAATCAGACAAAAGATGACTGATTTTAAAGCAGCCTTACTCGGGGAAATTGACAGTCTGGCACAAATAAATGAGTCCATTTAGAGGATCTTGTTGCTAAACAGATATGGTACTCAAACGTGAGAATACTTTTGCAACATACAGGGTAGACAAGTAACATTGATTGACAACAGAATATGCATCGTGAAATATGATATGATAATCAACAAACTAAAACAGCTTCCTCAAGTCAAATCATCAAATTACCTCAGGCGGAGCAAATGAAAGATAGCTGAGGGGAGTACGCAATGATGAGTCGCTGCTTTGTCCTGGTGTCTGAAGAGGTACTTTAAACATAAAGGGATCTGCTAGTGTAGGGTAGCCATCAACATTGGAGATTTTGATATAATGTGGAAGAGGAGACCTATCACAAAGATACTGCTTTTAAATCCCTTAGACGATGTGAGGAGACTAATTGCTTCATATCCTATATAGACTTTTCAAAGCATAAAAGGTGGAAATGCAACATAATATTTTCCCTTGGATTAGTTAGCAAGTAATTGAGCATGATGGCGAATAACTCCTGCAATACCTGCACCGTGCCTTTGGGGCGAGAAAATGCGACCAACAAGGAACAGTTCTATTGATCTGCCACTGCTTATCCCATGCTGTTTTTGTATACTCGGAAGAATTCAACGATGCAAGCTTCCACAGGTTGTTGAAGTATTTCTCAACATGCCTGATGATGTGTGGACATCCAGCTAGGTAAATGCCAGCTTCTTTGACCTTATCAAGGAAGTGAATGGAATGGCCGTCACTTACTAAACTTGGCAGATTTTACAGGAAATATAACTTACGATATTGTTACCAAAAAACGGTCGAATGATGCCCCAAAAATACCTGAGTGAGAGATTTCCAATCATTATTTGCAGACCCAATGTAGACATCACGCCTGTCTGATATCCAGACTTTAGCATGGACTATACCGGAGCCCCACCACTTGCCCAATAGCAAGGTGACACTTTTCACATTTGGCCTCCCTGAAGCAAGGTTAGTAGGCTCTTTCGTGTAATCGGGATAAACCCCAGAGTGCTGCAAAAGTCTATGCAATATTCAGTGCGATTTTAGTAGGAGAAACCAGATTTGAGATATGAGAGAAGCTCACTATTTTCAGAAATGGAACAGGGACTCAAACATACTGATCCAGAGTCCTATACCTGACTTTCACTTCACGATCAGCAGCATTCTCAATGGCTTTATAAACCTTTGAACCCTCTTCAGCACCAAACCTCCGCATATCTTTTCTTGAGTATCCATAGTCACCTGATTGTGGGTCACTGGGCTGTGCAAGAAGTTGCCAGTATTGTGCAATAATATCCAGGCTCTTGGTTGAATTGCCAGCCAACATCTGGAAAACCTCCGCTGGCGCAGAAACAAGTCTAGGCCCATGAGTCAGCATGTCAAAAGTGTATCGTGTCTTACGACTCTTATCCATGTTGAAAGACGTTGAGTGAAATTTATATCACAACATTTGTACATTCTAAGTTTATCTTTTGCCGATTTATGATGTTATTTAGTGTACTTCTGCTTCAATTTATGTTTATTGGTATATCGTTGAATGAAAAATGGAGATTTACACATAGATTAGCATTCAACCCTGGTTTTAACAATGTGACTGATTTTTCCAGGGAGCATACTACTGCAGTTCCGGCTTTCTATAAGACTTGGAAGAAGATTGGAGACGTAGCAACGGGAGGATGCAATCGAGACGAGAACTAAGACGGCACATGGCGAGCCTGAGTCTAAAGTCATTTGATATCTAGCTTTATCTTCTCTTCTTTCGATCTCTCTTTGCTGATGACTTTTTGTTCTGTGAGCTTTGACATGAGAGATGGATCCATGATGTTGAATGGTTGATTTAAATTTTATGCCTATTCATTTTGACAGTACCCATTCAATAGTAATGCTGGTGATCCCTTGACCAACCACGCGGGGGGTTTTATGCGAGTCCAGAAAGAAATTATAAGTTTTTTCTATGGGTACAAGAATTTCAAGAAATTACATGAGATAACAATATTTATGGATTTGGTTAAATTGTTTATATTTGTGTTCCTAATGGCTTAGATCGAAAGTGTAGGACGACTGAGAGAAGATTTGCATACTTCAATGTTACTCCCTCCGTCACATAATTCTTGTGAGCTTACTATTTTGGACCGTCCCACAAATCTTGCAACATTTACATTATTTTTTATTTAAAAAATAATTTTATATTAAAATAAACACAATACTTCACTACATTCCCCCATCTTCTTACTCATTATCTTTCATCCTTTCACATCAAATCCATCATCATCATAAAAAATAACAATATACTGATCGAAATATATTAAATTCAACACATACATAAAAAATCACAGAACAAATCGTTATAAGAGTTATGGGACGGAGGGAGTATTATTGTGTGAAAAAATAATAATTACATCTAATAGTTAAGATGAGAGTGAGGTTACACCGTTGGCGAAATCAAAAACAATCCTACTTTCCCCATCCTATATTTTGTTTTGGGAAAAGTGAGGCCGTATTTGATTCACTCTACGGGCTGTAACCCACCCTCAAATACAAGGATTTAAAATTTGAGAAATTGAAATAATGATTAAAGAGTTTTTTCTATTTTCATTTTTTTTTTAAATTTTGTGAGTGGAGTTGTAACCTGTAATGTCAATCAAATGCAGCCCCGATATTCCCGCTGTTTTACCCTTCTAATCTTCATTCTGAAGTTCTGTCCACAGTATTAATACATATTTTCAGTGCTTTAAAGTACAATACGGTATACCTCTGTAAGTGACACCTTCATTCATATCCATACACACGTAACAAAAACATGACCAAAAAGAACCACTACTCTTTCAGCAGCTTCACTCAAAACAAACAAACAAAAAACTCCGCAAGCAGTAAAAATCAGTTACCGGTGGAGAGAACGCCGGGGACTCGAGCAAGTTTGGGCATATCCGTAGGAATAGACTGAACCAGCCATGCCTTACACTGACTCTTCGTCTTCGTCGCCGACGATAACGGAAGATTCGGAAGCCAGAGAGCAACCAATAATAGCAGCACAACTGATTTCGAGAGCGTGGCGTCAAACTTCACCATTTTTGTTACATCTATCTTCAAGCTTGAATCATCCAGCTCTTCTTATCGCTCTTTCGATTGGAATCGCGGTTCGAATATGCTTTATTTAGAATCGGTTCGAATATGCTGGTGCAAGGTGCTGGTTGCTGAAGACGAGAGGGAGAGTTGCCGGGTTTTGGGGGCGGAGATGGCAAAGTCAAACACGTTGTACAAACTGAAATGCGTTTCTTGGCAAAACACCCAAATCTATCCCCTGAAGTTTTCGATTGCTTAATTTCATATGCGACGCAAAAGGTTTCAATTTTATTCCATCAAACACAAAAATCCCAAATTTATATTTTTTACATTAAAAAAAATTATAATATTTTTTATATTTATACTTGGTTGGAAAAAAATAAAATTACGATATTATCTAATTAAGCAATTTTTTGTGTGAAAATATCCAATTATATTTATTATTTACTTTGTCTATTTCAGAATAAGTGAAATACATTGATCATACATATTTATTAAAAAATTAAGTTGAGTTTGGTATAGAAGATATCTTTTATCCATTATATGTTATTGGAAAAGAAAAATTGAAAAAAATGATAATGGAGAATATTGATGTGATATAAAATGGATAGTAAGTATAGTTAAATAAATTTAGATAAAAAATTATATTTATGATAATGTTTCTTTATTTTTTTATTTTTTTTACTTAAAAATTAAAAAAAAATATTTGATTTTTTTGAAACAAATTGAGTATGTTATATCAAATTACTCCTACCAATTATCATCCTTTCTTTCTTTATTTCTTTTTATTTTTTTCCTCATATCTCTCTAATACCCTAAGGCTAAATAAATAAAACAATCATAAAACATCACTTTTCCTTAATCAGTGTGTAAGGGTTCCATGTTGTAATATTGGTTGGCCGGAGAGAGCATTATAAATTAAATTTTAGTTTAATATTTTTCTTCAAATCTATTCTATAAGATTTTCAATATCCTAATATTCTTTCGTCAAAATCTTAATTTTATATTATAAAATGAATTCAGCTAAGAAAAAACGGATACTGTTGTAATGAATAAAGAGAAATCTGTTAAAGAATCATCTTTATGATATTGTTATATTCTCCACTTTTTAATTTGTTATTATTTAAAATTATGTGATGAAGATGATTCTGCAATAATTATTTCCCTATCAATTATAGCATTAACATTAATCCCTTCAACTAAATAGCGTCTACAAGCAAAGAGTAGAACTATTACAAATGAATGCGAAATTTGGTTTTAAAAGCTTCTTGCGTTATCCATGTAGTAAATTTTAGTATGATTTTATAAAAGGTTTGATGTGTGGATTTATGATGTTTTTATCTCTTTTGTAAATCATTAGTTTATATAAATATTGCAAACCACAGGTGGAAAAAATTGCTTTGATATTGATATTTTCAAGCCCTAAAGCTGAATCTCCTGCAAATGTTGGAGTTATAGTTGAAAAATCGACTTTATATTTTCATTCATTATAATTAACTTTTTGGTTTAAGATGTCATTCAATTGTATTCGTGTTAAAATATAAAACTGAGATTTCACAGAATAAAATTGGGACATATCTTTTTACGATATAAGTCTGAGACTTTTTGTTTATTATAACATAAAATTGTAACTTTTCATGCACAATATAAAATCATGAAATCAAAAAATTCACAAAATAATTTTGGGTATTTAATTTGAATTTGAAAATTTCATGTGAAATACTAATATTAGGCCCATTAATATTAGATTTTACTTATTTCGTCTGTCCAAATATTTAACTTGAACGTTTGTTGAGAAAATTTTGATTAAAAAAAAAAGATCCAGCATTATTTTACATAAAAATGCCATGAAATATCAATTAAAATATAAATTATGTATTTTCATATGATATAGATTGTGAGACGATCAAACATTGTTTGATATACGAACCAACTTCATCAAAATACATATTGAATGATGCTTTTTGAAATTATTACACTTATTGTAGGACAAAGAAAGTAAAAACTATTATCATTCATACCATTTTATCATTGTTTATTGATTATGTCATTATGCATTGTAAGACAGCCATTTTTAATGTGTAAATTACCAATACATTATATTTATTGGTGTTGTTTATTCACAAACCTAAGTGATATGAAAACAATGAAAATAGAGGAAAAACAACTTCACACCCAATCGTTTGTACTTTCTCGAAGATTTTTCAATCGATCGTATAGTGTCACACCATTTATTCAATTATGTGAAAGTTACTAATTAGTGTCATTTTGTCATCTTATTTACCAATTTGTCATAGTCCATTTCATCAATTACCAATTGGTATAATTTTTCAAAAAATAAACGCTTTCTTCCCTCTTTATTTTTCCTACTAACACTAATATACCAAATCCTAATTTACATACCTCATTTCATCATCTCTTTCCCTGCTGTCGTCACCATCACAACATTTTTCCCACTTTGCCGACATCCATCACCATCATCTTCGACCAAGTAGACCCCCTATAACCAGTATAAAAGGGACAGTAAGACTTGGATAAACCATTCCCTCTCTAAGATAAACTATTCCTTACTACAGAAAGTATATTTTGGCTATATACTTTAACCAGTATAAAAATTTATTGTGTCTCGACATTACTGTTTTCTTTACTTTAACCCTACTGCTAATAAATTTCGATATATAATAATCTAAAAGAATCCAATATTGCTACAGTAAGACTCAGCATTACGGCTTAAAACAACCTTAATGTCTAACTCGCCTTTATAAATTTGGCATTAATATTTTGAAAAAGTGACTATCCAATCCCCCCCCCCCTTCTCACAACAAGGTATATTGAAACTTGCAGTTTGGAATTGCTACTTTGATGGATGAATCAAATAGTGGCAATCAAGGGATTGGGTCAGTGAAGGTTGATGGGTGGAATAGGTGAGGTGGGCGGGCACATTGCCTATGAAAAGGCGAGTGCACTGTCGATCGAATCCAGTGATTAGGTTGGTGAAGATTCTATGCTCCAGTGACGACGCACTATCGATGGAAGGTCCCCCGCTGTCGATGGAAGGTTCGATGAAAGGCGGACGCATTGTCAGTGGAATCGAGTGATTGGGTCGGTGAAGACTCGATGGAAGAATAGATGCTCTCACGGGCATATTATCGACTCCGACGACGAGCGTATTGTTGCCTCCAGCGAAGTAGTATCGACCTAACGACTAACTATCAACTTGGACGGTGAACGTATTGTTGACTTCAACGATATATTATTGACTCCGACGATATATTGTAGACTTGCGGATGTTATTTGAAATTATTATGATTTGATTGCACATTATATATTTTCGTTTTTACTTATAAGTACAAAGTTGGATTTCCATATTTTAAGTGATTGATTGATAACTGAAAAAAATAAGCTATGGTCAAATGGTAAATAAGATGAAATAGTAATTCTCTCTTTATTATCAAATAGATAAAAACAGTAAAGAAAAAATGAGAAAAAAAAAACAGCAGGAGAAGAATGAACTAAAAAATAGACAAACTTGTTTTTTAATTTTTTATTGATTTTTTTTCTTCAAAAAATATTTCAGGCTGCTGCTTATGGACAGCTTATGCTACTACTTCTATTAGCTGAGGAAAAAAAGAAGATGATCGCTATGTTATCCCAAGATATTTTGTTTGTCATTTTCCTTTGCGTCTTTTGCGTTTTCTATCTAACCAATTTCCTCCAACAATTTCATATAACTAATTTTTATCTTTCCCATGTATGTATGAACTTCCTCTTTTTATGATTTTAGTTTTTTATAGGTCCTTTGTGATTAAAAAAGTTTACCATGAAAGTAAATAATAAAGAAAATGCCTTTTGGAAAATAAAAAATAAAAAAGAAAATGAAAAGGCACACGGTGTGATTTGGCCATAGAACAGTGGGTCTCAATCTCATCTTAATTGGCATTTTCAATTAAAAAATGCAATGAAAGATATGCATACTTGGCAGTTAAGGTACAAAATAGAACGTCTCACTCTCACCTTCATTTGTTGACGGTTAAAACTCCATTGATGAGCTCAAGCAAAATGGAGATTTTGTTGAAGAAAATCAAGAACAAGGGAGAGAAGGGGACTTACAATGTGGTTGCATTGGTTGGATAAAAGTTTGTATTGTATATATTTATACTACTTATACAAAATGGTTAAAATACATCTACATATTTATTTTTTATTTACAAAACTAAACCTGTTAAGTGTTGAGATTTGCTCCGTTAAGAGTAGTTAAGGGACTTACAATGTGACATAAAATGTTACATATTAATGTCGCATAAAATATGACAAAGGAATATGATGAAAACAAGTTTGAGTAAAAACATGAATAGGTGAAAGTGAGGGAGCAAATGTTGATTTGAAAATCTTTATCCACATTGGTGGGTGGTGTGGGAAGTGGAATAGGTATTTATAAGGTGCTCTCCACAAACTCTTTCTTGAAATAAAATGAAAGACTAAATGGTACTCAACGAGCACCAAATGAGTGTATATTCTTTTTGTACAAACGCGTAACTAAGTTCCAAGTGTTTTATGCTTTCAAGAAGTGTGTCATGAAAAAATATCCTTAGTCATAGCTCGTTATCATTGGTCACGATGGATTTATGAACATTGCCATCAAATAGTGTTATGATACATGTCACGATGGACTTATGAACATTGGCATCAAATAATGTTATGATACAATGAATGATCATTGTTTGTTAAAATGAGAAATGATAGTGATATTCAAAATATGTACGTTGATTGTTGTTAGCATTGAGTGTATATTCTTTTTGGACAAACGCGTAACGAAGTTCTAAGTGTTTTATGCTTTAAAGAAGTGTGTCATGAAAAAATATCCTTAGTCATAGCTCGTTATCATTGGTCACGATGGATTTATGAACATTGTCATGTCACGATGGACTTATGAACATTGGCATCAAATAATGTTATGATACAATAAATGATCATTGTTTGTTAAGATGAGAAATGATAGTGATATTCAAAATACGTACATTGATTGTTGTATGCATTGATGATTATATGATAATTGTACATTAGTAGATGTTGGATCACTTGTGATCATGAGATCTTGATGCATGCTGTCATAAGGACGTCAAATTAGAATTTATATGCACTAACTTACAATCTAAAAATATTTAAAATAATATAATAGTGGAAATAAGGATCAAACTCCGAGGAACGGTTCGTAATATTATTTATTCATCTTTTTTAGTCACTATAAACAACTATTATAAATATGAAATTCAAGATTCACGAGGGGGGGGGTTTGTTTTTGTTTGATGAAACTAATTAAATGACAGAATTAAACTAAAATAATCTAAACTTATAAAAGAAATGGATTGAGGTGTTTTCTTATGTGATAAAAATAAAGAGGTTGACTAATTACATTCTAACTTTTTATGATCAATAATGAATTAATATCATATGGATTCGTTATTTAGATAGTTTTGATCATGATATCTTTGGGCATAAAGTATCACATTCGTTAGATTGTTAATTAACAATGAACTTTTATAATTAACCTAATCTATCTATCCCTAACATACCGATGAGCTCGTATATGCTAAAAATAAATAAATTGAATCAAAACAAGAGAATATGCCAAACATGAACATTAATAGCAATGAGGTTAAACTATATAGATTCACATGCAATCAATCATAATGTCATGACAATGTGCTTAACTCATGAATTGTTATTTTGCTACCAATATAATCACTTGGTGCGATTAATAGCTAGGTTATGTCATCAATAGGTGATCAAACTATTTGATTTCATAACATGTAATGGATTAAGGTCAGATTTCATGTATCAATCTTAACATACGAAACTGATTTTGGTGATCTAACTCATCTCATTATCCGTATTAGCTAGAATTTCATTAATCTACCCCCATTATATAAATATTCACTCATTATATCAATCATTATCACATACATCATCACAACTATGACTATATATGAACGCAGAAAGAAGGATAATACAGCATAGAAGAATGAAGATATGATGACGAATTGAAGAGATCCAAAGCATTACACCAAGATCCGGTCTCCAAAAGCGTAGAAAAATAATAATCTAAACTAGGATTTTGAGAGAAAAAAGATAGCCGAAAGGTCTTGGAAAACAACCCTAATCTCCCTCAAAATAAAGAAAATACACGGATATTTATAAAAAATCCAAAAAAATAATTCAAAATTTGGATAAATAAACTGAATCTGGCATGTTGACTTGTGTAAACTGTTATAGGGCACCTATAACGATCATTACGGTACTTGGCTGCTGAAATCTTCGAGTTTTATGACCGTAACAGTCATTACAGGGAGTGTAATGGTCGCTACAGTCCAGAAAAACATCAAAAACATGTTGTTATCAGATTGATATCAGATGAATTTAGAGGATGGACTCATAGTTATGTAGTGTGTCTTCAATTGTGGAATGAAGTAAGAACACTAGTTAGTTTAAATTGTTCATGAAAAAACCGATCTTTTTTAATCTATGTATTTTTTTTGATCGGTTATAATAAAAAGATTTATATATTTTTTATTGTTGTTAATACTCCTTCTCTCCCAAAATTTTTACAATGTTTTTGTATAATTAGTTTGTCCCAAATTATTTCAATGTTTCCTTATTTAGAAAGTTTGTTGTGATTAGGAATTAAAGTACATGGAGATAAAAATTTTGTGTAGTTAACAATTAGAGTTGAGAGAAGAAAGAGATAAACCTAAATTTGTTTGCATAAAGTGAATGTCGCAAAAATGATGAGACGGATAGATTATTTAATTTGATCTCATTGCATTTTTTTATTTTTTTTAACATTAAGGGAAGCCTAGTCGCATGCTACCAAATGCCTACACTTAATCTTATTGCATTTGATCTCTTTAAAAAATATTTTTTTAAAAAGATAATTTTTTCTATTCAATATTAGGCTTGTTTTGTAGGTTTTTATTTCATAGATCAGAAATATGTATTTATTTTTTACAATCTCATTTAAGTGTGAATTATCTAGAAGTTGTGGTTTTCTTTTGTATTTATCAATTGGTGGTACATATTTTATTTTTTTACAAATTGATCACTTTTTTGAAGAAAAAAAAAAATGAAATCTAAGACCGAATTTGCCCCTTCTTAATATTTTTCTTGCCTTCTTCGTTGTTTGAAAGAAAAAAAAAAAGAAACTTGTATATCTTGAAAATATTCACTTGTTTTATTATGTTAATCTACTTCCTTTTTCAATTGATTGGCTTTCCTTTTGTCACGCGGTTAGGTTTTCACAACCCGTGTGCCACTCAAATCTTCGTTTGAGCTCAGCCTAACTCGAATGCCAAATGGCTAAGTAAGAACTCGCAAAGAGAGAATAAGAACTTGGACACATTTTGTGAGAAGAAAGAAACCTTCGAGTTTTGTAGGTTTTTGTTGGAATGTTTGGCAAATGAGCTAACACCGTCTTATATACAAGTTTTCCTCCTAAACGGAAGATTGGGGTCGTTTTGATCCAACGGCTTACAAATGTTGATCTAGAGTATTCTAAGGGAATATCTAGATAATACAAGTTTGTAGAATGCATGAGAATGTTCGGGAAGTTTTCGAAACTTGGGATTAGGTTTGGGACATCGTGGATCGGGCTTCGTTTTTGGGCTCGAGTCCAATTTTGGCTTAGCCCAAGTCCACCATTTTAAGTGCCAACTTCTCCAAATTAGTCCGCCCGTGACATTCTCTTCCACCTATGCCACGATGGTTTTGAAGTCTTTGATCTATTATTTGAATTGCCATTAGGAGTCTTCAGATTCCCATTTGACTTCTTCCATGGGTAAGTACTTCCATTTGATGAGGTACTCCTTATGGCGCGGTATCCCGGATCATTTGTCGTCGGTGCACGCCTTGATATGCTTCGTTCCGGTTCTTCCTCATCTCGATGGTATGGCTTGAGATTACTCACGTGAAAGACCGGATGAATCTTTAGTCTTAACGGCAACTCCAAACGATAGGAAACTTTCCCAACCCTTTTCGTTATTGGAAAAGGTTCCTCGTATTTCCTCACTAGGCCTTTGTGTACCTTTTGCAAGGCCTTATGTTGTTGGGGTATGATCTTCCCCAACACTTGGTCCCCTTCTTGGAATTCTGGAGGCCTTCGCTCCTTGTCAACCCATTTTTTCATCTTTTTGGCTGCTCTATTAAGTTGGGAACGTGCCAAGTCCGCTTGCTCGTGCCATTTTTTAGCAACCTTGAAGGCGCGCGGGGCTGCTTCCTGTGTAACCTCTAACCAATGTGTTGGGAGTTGCAGGTTGTTGTCCCGTTGCCAGCTCAAACGGGCTACTCCCTGTAGACTCCGACTTTTGCAAATTATAGGAGAATTGGGCCACATCCAATAGCTTCGCCCATTCCGTTGACGACATTTTAAGAAAGAGTTGAGCCGCTTCTTCCGCTCTACAATCTGTTGGGGCTGAGATAAATATTGCATATTTAGTGAAACGATCAACCACCACTATGATTGATCCGCATCCTTCGGACTTTGGCAATGCCACAATAAAGTCCATGGAAACACTTTCGCATGGTCAAGACGGAATAGGAAGAGGCTCCAAAAGTCCTCCTGGCTAGTGTTGCTCCATCTTGTATTGTTGGTAAACAAGACATGTCCGCACGTACGTTTCCACATCTGCCTCCATGTTTGGCCAATATTAACATTCGCTTACCAAGGCCATAGTCCGATGGATTCCTGGGTGTACCGCCCATTGAGAGTCGTGACACTTTCGAATGATCTCCTTCCTTAAATTGTCCCATTTTGGAAGGTAGATCCGCTTGCCTGTCGTGTAGAGGATGCCATCCTCGAGTCAAAACCTTCGACTCTTACCATCCTTGGTAAGTTGCACCACCGATTTTGCTATGGGGTCTTGCTCGAGTCCGTCCTTGATTTGATCCAAGAGGGTATTTTGCGGTTTTCATAAAGCCGTCAAAGTCGTCTTGTAGCTTAATGCATCCGCCACTAAGTTTGTCTTCCCTGGCTTGTAGGCAAACTCGAAGTCGAACTCCGATAAGAAAACTTGCCATCTTGCCTGCTTGGGAGTCAACTTCTTTTGGGTTTGAAAATAGCCCGTGGCAACGTTATCCGTCATCACCAAGAACTTGGATCCCAATAAGTAGTGTCTCCAAGTGAGGAGACAATGAACCACCGCAGTCATTTTCTTCTCGTGGACGGAGTAGCGCCTCTTCGTGTCACTTAGCTTACGACCCTCGAAGGCAATGGGATGAATTTCTTGCATGAGAACTCCTCCGATAGCAAAATCCGAAGCATCGATATGCACTTCAAATGGTTTAGAGTGGTCCACAAGACTAAGAACGGGTTCCGAAGTCAACGCCTTTTGAACTCTTCAAATGTCTTTTGACATAATTCCGTCCAAGCCCATGTGTTGTTCTTGTTTAAAAGGTCTATCAAGGGGGATACTATGGCCGAGTATCATTCCAAGGAAGGAACGAAGCTCCGGGATTTTTGTTGGGGGTTCCCACTCTTGGATTGCCCGCACCTTTCCTTTCTCTATGAATAGCTTGTTGTCATTAAGTGCAAAATGTAGCTAGTGCATTCGTGAGACCAAAAGGCATGACAAGAAACTCGAATGAGCCATACCTCGTAATCACCTTCGGCGATCCTCACTTGATAGTACCTCGAGTGAAGATCCAACTTGGTGAAATATCTTGCCCGTCCAAGTTGATCAAACAAATCGACAATCAAAGGAATAGGGTACTTATTCTTGACGGTTACCTTAATCAAGGCTCGATAGTCAATGCACAATCGAAACGAACCGTCTTTCTTCTTTTGGAATAACGCGGGAGCTCCATAAGACGCTTTCGATGGTTGGATGAAGCCGGCATCCAACAATTCCTTTAGTTGCTTTCGGAGTTCTTCTAACTCCGTAGGGGTTATACGGTATGGCGTCTTGGCGAGTGGTCTTGTACCCGTTTCTAACCTGATTTTATGATCCATCTCCTTCCTGGGTGAAATCTTCTTTGGGAGTTCCTTCAGCATCACGTGGGAAAACTCCTCGAGAACCTTCTCGATCTCGATTGGCACCTTCTCCGTTGAGTTGGAATCATCATCCAGCTTCAATGTTGTTAAATAAGTTAGTTCCTCATTTTTTACACCTTTGGAAAGTTGCATGGCTGAGAAGCGTCTTTCCTTTTATCCTCTCCTCCCGTCGAACCACCGGGACCATGCATGCCCCATCCTCCTTTGCTATACACATTGCACTAGCATGGGGGATTAGGAATGTCTTTATTTTATCGAGGAATTCCATCCCAAGCACAAGTGGGTAGTCATCCATCGAAACAACCAAAAGATCGATTGTTTTCTTCCATTCTCCAATACGGAGCCGCACATCATGCGCCACGCCATGGATGGGTTTGGCCTCGGAATTTCCAGTTTTTAGCATCCCCTTCTCATTGGTAATCCGAAGCCTAAGTCTCTTTGTCTTCTCCAGCGAGACCAAGTTATGTGTTGCCCCGATATTAACCAAGAAGCGAGCTGTGTACGGTCTGATCAAAACGTCGACGTATATCAACCCTTTGGATGAAGACTTCACCCCCATTGTCTTCACTGCATTAAGCATCCTTAAGGAACCTATTTCCTGCACGGGTTCCTCCTCCACTTGGGAGACTATCGCCGAGAGGGTCTTCTTCTTTGGACACTCTCAAATTAAGTGAGGACCATCACACAAGAAGAATTTCACTTCCCCGCGTCCTTGGAGTTGCCTTTGTTCCATGCTCCTTTACTCGAACTCCCCTTACTCGAACTCCCCTTTGTTGGTGCTTTGCTCTTCTCTTCTCCATCTTTCTCGGAGTGCCTCTTCGATCCTTCGGTTTTGAAGAGTCGCTCCTCTTGAACTCAACGAATGACTCCGCCGCTACTATGACTGCAACAAGAGATTACACTCCCCGTCTTTGCAACTCTTGTTGCGCCCACGGCTGAAGTCCATCCATAAAGTAGATGAGCTTGTCTTCTTCCGACATGTTCGAGATTTGGAAGAGCAACTCCGTGAAGTTCTTCACATAATCCCGAATGGTACCCGTTTGCTTTAGTTTCCGAAGGTGTAGCTTGGCTTCATATTGGGTATTCTCCGGGTAGAAGTGGAACTTGAGATCCTTCTTAAAGTCCTCCCAAGTATCAAGGGCGAAGACATTCACTTGGCTGTCGTTATATCGGCGACGCTACCACATGGTCGCCGTGTCGTAGAGAAAGAGCGCAGCTGTCTTGATCTTCATCTCTTCATCCACTATGCCCATGTGATAAAAATATTGATCCATGTTGAAGAGAAAAGTATAAAGCTCTTTGGCATCTCGTTTTTCCAAGAAAGCCTTTGGTTTGGGGGCGTCAATACGTGGTCCCTTACCAACATTATTAGCTTCTGTATTCACTATGGCCGTCTTGCATAGCGAGACATCATCCCTTATGACCTTTAACTCCTCTTGAAGAGAAGTTATTGCTGTACGAACATCATCAACTTGCATTTGGAATTCTTTACGAAGTTTGTCCATCAATGAGTTGAGGACCCCTTGCAACTCGTCCTTGAATGCATCCTCCCGAGCATCAATGGCTTTGTTTCTTGGGACATCGTCCTCCAATCTCACCACAATCTCCTCCATGATGTCTTCCATCCTTCCGAGTCGTGTCTCGAAGGAAGTTAAGACATCCTTCGATTTTGCCCTTCCCTTGCACACGGTGACGTTCGGGGCACTTTCCTCCTCAACAAACTCGGTCATGTTGTTTTGGTCTGCCATTCTCTTCTTACTCGAACCTAGTTTTGATACCACTTGATACGGGGTTAGGTTTTCACAACCCGTGTGACACTCAAACTACTCACACCTTCGCTTGAGCTGAGCCTAACTCGAATGCCAAATGGCTAAGTAATAACTCGCAAAGAGAAAATAAGAACTTGGACACGCTTTGTGAGAGGAAAGAATTCTTTGTATTGTCTTCGGGTTTTGTTGGATGGTTTGGCAAATAAGCCAACACCGTCTTATGTACAAGTTTTCCTCCTAAACGGACGATTGGGATCGTTTTGATCCAACGGTTTACAAATGTTGTTCTATAATATTTTAAGAGAATATCTAGATATTACAAGTTTGTAGAATGCATGAGAATGTTCAGGAAGTTTCCGGAACTCGGGATTAGGCTTGGGCCATCGTGGATCGAGCTTCATTTTTGGGCTCGAGTCCAATTTTGGCTTAGTCCAAGTCCACCATTTCAAGTGCCAATTTTTCCAAATTAGCCCGCCCGTGACACCTTGCTCAAGGTAAATTATTTGAATCATATAAATTTTATTTTCTTATCTCATGGGTTGCTCTCATCCCAACCAAAAACCAATGCCACCCCGAATCCAAATCATCATGATTTGAATCCCCTATCGACGAATCCAAAGCTCGATGGGGTCTCCTGTGTGAGACGATCAATAAAGGGATTCAATTGTATTCATATAAGACATATCGAGGCATCGATAAAGAACAACGACCGGGAGCAACGGTCTGAGAGACTTGCTCTGGTAAGATTTCTTAGATCCATTCCTGATTCGACTCTATACGATCTTGTTTTTTTCTGCTTTGTTCCGATTTCACTTATTTATGTTGTTTTGGTTTGGCTTTGTTTGGTGTAGACTGTAAAGAATGTAGGAATCGAAGCGACGTAATTCGGACTATTGAAGGAGAAAATTTGATCTTGTTTGAAGATGTGTTCATTGAAGTATTTGGTTTGGGCTTTGCTTTTGAATTGATCCGATGGATCTATGAGCGCCGTCCGTGGATCTATCGACGGAAGGGACATGATCGAGTACTGTTTGTGGGACGGTTCATCTCGAAACAACGTCGTCGTTTTGTGGTTGACGTCGTGGTGCTGAAATAAACAATGCTCATTGTTTTTGGAACATTGTTTAGAACAGGGATATACGAGCACGGTTTACTACGGAAACTATGATAGGCTTCGACGACAAGAGGAACATACGCGCCGTTTGTTTCAATTGAGAAAGTAATGACGACGAACGACGATGATTGTTGACGACGACGTTTTCAATGTAGGGTTTTGGAATGATAAATATAATTTGTAATTTATCGTAATAAATTATTTTTTATTTTAATTGAAGACAAATAAGATTATAATTTAAATCTATAAATTAATTGATAATAAAAATTTTACATTATAACTCAGTGATAGTTAATGAAATAAAAAACAAATAATTGATAATTTTCTTTATTTAAGTTTAATGGTTATGAATGAGGGAAGAAAAAAATGGTAGGGAGAAAGAGGTTAGTTTGAAAAGAACGGAAATATTTGCTATAGCCAAAAACAGGAATCTTGTTTTACGGTGCAAGGCCGTTCACAATCGATATGACAGCAACCTAGGGTTCTTAAAAGCCTACATTTGGGACACCCATTTCCTGCCTTATGACTCTTAAGAAGAACGACATGAAGCCGAAGCTGGAACCTCGCGACAACTACTACACACTCCTGAAGCGAGTCCTGATCGGATCGATCGTGTTTCTCGGACTCCTCTGCCTCTACTATGGCTCCTCCTTCGCCCCTCACTCACCCAGATCCCTCGGCGACTCCTCCTCCGCCGTTGATCCCTTCTTCGGCGGCTTCATCCTCAAAGAAGACGAAGAGAAAATATCAACGGAGCAGCTCGATTTTATTGTGCCGAAGACAATACCTGTATGTATGAATTATGCTGATGATGTGATGCGAGCTAGCTGATTGCGGTTTTGAGTTCCGGTTTGATTTGTGTAGAGTGGATTTGATTGTGTGTGTTTTAGGTATGTGATATGAGGTACTCAGAGTTGATACCGTGTTTGGATAGAAACCTGATCTATCAATTGAAGTGGAAACCGAATCTGACACTCATGGAGCATTACGAACGCCATTGTCCTCCTCCCGAGAGGCGGTACAATTGCCTCATTCCGCCTCCTGTAGGTTACAAGGTCGGTGTTCGGTTCGTTCTAATGATGTTGATATGTTCTCATTATGGAGTTCCCATTTTGACATTGTTGTTAGAAATCCAGATACCGATCAGGTGGCCTGCAAGCAGAGATGAGGTTTGGAAAGTCAATATACCGCATACTCACCTTGCGAAAGAGAAGTCGGACCAGAATTGGATGGTTGTGAATGGGGATAAGATAAATTTTCCTGGTGGTGGAACTCATTTTCATGATGGGGCTGACAAGTATATTAGCTCTCTTGCTAGGGTTGGTAATGCTAACTATACGGTTATGTTCTTGTTGTGCTCGGTTATTTTGGTTTCTTAGGTGCTGCTTCTGATGTTAGCTTATATGTATTTGTAGATGTTGAAGTTTCCTCAGGATAAGCTGAACAGTGGAGGTCACATTCGCACGGTTCTTGATGTTGGGTGTGGAGTGGCCAGTTTTGGGGCTTATCTTCTCCAGCATGATATTATTGCTATGTCACTTGCACCTAATGATGTTCACGAGAATCAAATTCAATTCGCACTAGAAAGGGGAATCCCATCAACTCTTGGTGTTCTGGGGACCAAAAGACTTCCGTACCCCAGCAGATCGTTTGAGCTTGCACATTGTTCGAGGTGTCGGATTGATTGGCTCCAAAGGGATGGCATTCTTCTGTTGGAGCTTGATAGATTGCTTAGACCTGGTGGATACTTCGCTTACTCATCTCCTGAAGCATATGCACATGATCCTGAGAATCTGAAGGTGTGGCATTCGATGCACGACCTTCTAAAGAGAATGTGTTGGAGAGTTATCTCAAAGAGAGATCAAACTGTTATATGGGCTAAGTCACTTAGCAACAGCTGTTACTTTAAGAGAGCACCTGAAACTCAGCCCAAGTTATGCAGTTCTAGTGATAACCCAGATGAGACTTGGAATGTTTCCATGAGAGCATGCATCTTGCCGTACTCATCACGTAAGTGGCATTGTTTTACATTATATCTTTCGAGAATCGTTTAGTTTGTTTCTTTGACTAGTGTCTTGATCAGGTTATGACATAGAACGAGGGAAGAAAAGAGGAATTGGAATAGATTTAAGGAAGAGAAAGGGAGGATTTAGAATAAATTAGAGGAAGAAGAGAAGAATTTAGGGAAGAAATCAATACAACACTCAATTCTTATTCATTCAAGCTTAATTTGATACAATACCAAAGTATAGTATTTAGGGGGAATGAAATACAACCAAAGAGGTAAAAGCAAACTAAGAAAATACAAGCATGAACGTAGCACACGTAGATGTTCAACTTCATGTCAAAATCTTCAAATGTGTCTGTTAAATAATATGAGGGTGCTCGACGTACTAACCTGTCGTCAAGAATCAAGGAGTAGAATAATACAGATCTATGTGAAGTTACAAGCCTCGTTGATTTCACCACACAATCATACTCTTCTTGGTTGTCGGTGTTACATCATCTTTTCCTCATACGTTCTTTCGTCTCCATACTTATCGAGGCATTGCCTAGGCATCGTCGTCACAAAACAGACTTTATAGGGTTAATTAGATTTGAACTCTAAATCAAATCTCATAATTGATCGTGGTTATATGTTATTATCCAGGATTACGTTATTTAAATTAATTCAAAAATCTTTAATATGTTGGCCACTCCAATTAATATAACATGTGGGTGCCATATAATATAAAATTCCAAACATCTCCTACTCGCCCACATGGTGTATGCCATCTCCATAACACATTCTCAAACAACCTTGTCTCTTTATACAAAAAATGAAGCATGCGACTCCACGAGAACAAACGCACAAAGGAGTTATGTATTAAGTCATCACCAAGACTAACACAAAGCGTTATTAGGAAGAATCTCGTTAATGCCCCCACACAGTTTGACTACACCTAGACACAACATTCTCAAATCCCTCACAATGAGCAATGGTATATCTCTCACAAACATAATGTACTCATGACTTGCATAAAGGAACTACTTCGATCAAGTCGTCCGAGCTATGAGTCATACAACGTGATGTATTATCATACTATTTTCCCAAACAACATATGTTGGTCCAATTCAACCCAATTGCTTTTCTAGATATGCTCTGCAAGACCGCATCAATCATGATCCAAGAAAACATGCTAAAGTAGCAACATCGAGTAGCCTTGACCCAATATAGTTTTTGGTCCATAAGGACATATAATAGAATCACATAGTGATTCAAGTGACTCACACAGTGACAAAGTAGGGATTTATTCGTCGCTCCCATTATAATGATCGTCTCAAAGCATATACAGTATGAATATATGTTGTGGTGCTCTCCCATAAAAGGCATGTCATTCATATTAAATAACATCACACGAATCTTACTCTAGTCACTATACAAGCGCCTAATCGAAATTTCTAGCAACAGTCACTCTCGTAGCATCGGTTCTAGAAGTTCACATTCGGCTATGTGCAACCTTCATGAAGCAGGGTCAACTTCATGATCGACCAAATAGCATGGTTTCGTCTTAACTCCAACTAAGGTGACGTAAAATACACAATTATCATTTGCTCGCCTTCTAGGCACCAAAAATATAAACATCTCATCTTAAACGCCATGTTAATGTCTAGGCGATTCATCTGTATGAGTAGATCGAATCAGGCTTGGTGACATCTTTACAAGAATATATACATATAACATCAAACGAAAACCACACATAGTATAAAATAGGAATAATGTTAACAAAAATGTCACATAAAGCGAAAAATAACCTGATGTGGACTTATACTCATCTCTATGACTGGCCTAATCCGCATCACTGTAATCTCTCAATCTTAAACAAGGTCAGTAGTATCGCGAAGATGCCTAAAGATTCTCTTGACAGCTGTCCAATGAGCTTCACCAGGATTACACTGGTATCGACGGACCATGTCAACAACATAACAAAGGTGAGGACGTGTACACATCATAGCATATATTAAGCTTCCAACTGCTGCTGCATATGGTATTTTAGACGTACGCTTCTTTTCTTCATCACTCTTAGGACATTGATCAAGGGTTAACACATATCCTTTTTGCATTGGGGTGTCAACTGGTTTAGAGTTGTTTATGCGAAACCGCTCAATTATCTTCTTGATATAAGATTCCTAAGACAAATCTAGAAGTTTCTTTGAACGATCCCTCACAACCTTCACACCTAGCACATAGCTAGCTTCCCCATGTTCTTCATCTCAAAAGTTAAGGACGACCATCTTTGAGTGGCAACTATGAGATCCATATTGTTGCCAGTCAAAAGTATGTCATCTACATACAATGCAAATATAAGAACTTGTGAGAACCAGCCAGAGCGAGTCTTAGCCACAGGAGGGTTGCGCACCGTCGGGATGGTACGACTTATAGAGTCGTTGCCTAGTTGAGCCCCAGTTGAGCCCCAATTAGGAAAGGAATAGATAAAGATTGGATCTACGGATAGAACTTCTAGATTCGAGAGTTAGGTTAAGTGATGGAAGGTCACTTCAGTCAGCTCACACCCGTCACCCCCGTCGGAGCGGTGTCTACTTTCGAAGGTTTTCGTATGGATATCTCAACTCCCTTGATATGATAGTTGTTTTGAAAGACATGTTAGACAACACAAAAAAGAAAAGAGAAAAAAGTGACCGAATCTTGAAAGGTTGCCTAATATTTGGGTTTGTCAAGATCAGGTCATCACGTAGTTCAAATTTAATACGAGTTTGATTAAAAGTTTCAACTTAATAATCGATGAGTTTTCCACTTGAAAATGGATTTAAGGATATATATATCCACTTGACAAGGGATAAACAATCATTAAACTTGAAAATGGATTTAAGGATATATATATCCACTTGACAAGGGATAAACAATCATTAAACTTGAAAATGTATAATAATTCCACTTGAAAATGGAATAAGGTAATTTCACCATTTGATGATGGTTTTAACAGTATGTTTTATTTAGACAAAATTAGCTATTAATTTAACTATCTATCTAGGTCGGTTTATTAAATAGATTTTTAATGGTGAGAATGAATTTCTATCATGCGATAGATATACTATAACAAACTTGGACGATTTGTTATCTAGTCATCATATCAGATTAACTAAACATGCCTTAGCATGTAATGATGATGAGACAAGCATCCACAGACCACACTGGCTTGAACATATATAAATGGCTAGTACTTAACTAACTAAGCACACAAGTGACTAGCTAGCAGCCTGCAACTTAATCAGCTTAGTGAGAATGAAACAGTGCATATGCGATATATCTTGGAATGACATGAATTGCCTAAGCAAAGATAAAGTGAACTCACTTGGCATGAACATTACTAAAACATGGATGGAACTCCAGCCAGATCAATATATACCAATAAAAAACTTACCTTGAATAGTTGACCAAGCAAAGTGACGGCGTCAAACACGAGCAAGTTGCTTGTACGCCTTCTTCGATTCTCGTCAAGCTCTGTTGAGACTTGGAGAACTATGTGTAGAGGGTGAATAGCAACTCGTCCAGAATATCGGGTATAGCCGAGAGTTTCAAGGTAGTCGAGAAGTGAGTCGTGCCAATCATCGATCTGTTAACAACCGTTGGAAATCGCCAGGCTCTTTGATGCTCGAGAATGCGTCGAACCTCGCCTATCTCGAAGATGGTCAATCGATGATAGAGAGAGCGTCGGGCTTCGTCAATAGGTGTTGGATGCCTCAAAGGAGACTAGATCGATAGAACCTTTTGAAGCTTCTTTTGATTGTGTGTCGATGTTGGATGCTTGTTATGGTTTGATGATAATTGCTGGTCGATGATGATATTTTGTGATGTTGGAGGGGCGTTGATGATCAGATGATTGATTGTGAGACTTGATATACTGATGATGAGATTTGATGATTTTTTTATTTTATTTTTTTATGATATGAATAATAGAAGCCTTTAGGTATTTATAGGGATAAAGGCAAGGATGATCAAGAGAGTGGAGAAGTAGAGTACATGGAATTAGTTGAGGGATCATGGATTCTTTGCTAGAGAAGTAGGAGTGTGGCTGATGGAACGAGGATAATAAGATCAGGATGTGGTTGGTTGAATAATTTTGTTATGTTTGTTATTATTATTATTATTTTCATTTTGTACCATTTCTCTTTTTTTTTTTGTTATTTTTTATTGGATTGCTTTAATTGTTGAAATGAGCCTATTTTTTGTAATTGGTCCAACTTCTAAAAAAAAAAAAAGAACAAGGATGTTTATTTTAGGCCCAATTTTGTAGCTTCATTTGACTTGGCCTTGTTTCTTTTCATTTTGTATGTCACTTGAGATATTACATAAATATACACACTTATTAGTTGGTTGATATTTGGTGTCTATAGAACTTCATCATTCGACCTCTTTATGTAATGGGAATGATCCTCATTGACCACATCCTTCACGAGGTAGACACAATGATCTTCCTCGGATCATGTCGAAACCAATAGATGTAATGAATTGATGGAACTTTAAATTCCATTGCTTTGAAGACTGTTTAAGACCATAGATTTAAGCGATAAACTTTGCGCTCTTGTCCCTTGACTTCAAAACCCTCCGGTTGAATCATATACATCTCTTCCTCAAGTTTCCCGTTTAAGAACGCAGTTTTAATATCCATTTGATAAAGATCATAGTTCTGTTGGGCCACAATCGAAAGGATAAGGCGTAAAGATACGAATATCACTATCGGGGAAAAAGTATCTCCATAATCTATCCCTTTCTGTTTGGGTATAGCCTTTTGCCACTAAATGCGTCTTATACTTGTTAATCGATCTGTCAGCCTTGCATTTGACCTTTAAAACCCACTTGTTCACAATAGCCTTATGCCCAAACAGGAGATTAACCAAGTCCCAGACCTTATTTTTAGCCATAAAGGCTAGTTCTTCTTGTATGGCAGCATTCCATTCGTTGCTTGTATTTGAAGAAAGTGCATCCCAATTAGATGCCAGTTCATTTTTATCAATAGCAACATGGGCACACATAAGAGCCTCGATCATCTCAAACTCAAAAAGACGACGAGGAACCTTATCACGTGCACTTTTTCTCACGTGAGTCTCAGTAGCATTTGGTATGTCATCATCAATAGGCGCACTTCCACTATCCAGTGCACTCCCACTTGGTCGTGAAACATCTCTACTATCCTTAATGACCTCAGGATGAGAAGTCAGTTCCCCTCCTTTACTTGAGGATGGTCAAGTAGTCCCACTTTCTGATCTCATATTGGTTCAAACTCTTTTGAGTGTCCCTTAAAGAAGGGAACTCTTTCTCAAGGAAGTCAATATCCCCTCCTTTACTTGAGGGTGGTAAAGTAATCCCACTTTTCGATCTCATATTGGTTCAAACTCGTTTGAGTGTCTCTTAAAGAATGGAACTCTTTCTCAAGGAAGTCAATATCCCAAGACCTAATCTCAGCCATGCATCACATACCCTTTCGAGCTATCAGAATATCCTATAAAGATAACCTTTCTAGCTTTAGGACGAGTGCACTAACTCAAGTGGCTTAGTTGCTCTTATAGCCTTACCAAAAGGCTTTCTGCATGCCTTTCCTATCAAACAAGCCTCACATGTAGGTAATTTGACCTTAGTGAGTGGGCCCAAAAGGCCTTCTCTAGCTAAGCTAGTGGATGTCTTGCCCAATGTGACCAAGTCTAGCATTTGCATTTACATCAACAAGTCTTGCAATACAATAGAATCAACATTAATATCCTTATCATTGCCAACATTTACATCAACATCAGCACGAGCACTTGTTAATTCCCTAATCATGGAAGACATGATCCGCAGGTGCTTTTTCATCGAGTACTTGAGGTCTATTCTGTAAGTCTCAAACTTCAGCACCAAACTGCGAAATCGAGTAATAAAATTGCCCCTGAAATAAAAAAGAAGCCGGTCCCATATTTCCTTAGCCATGGTGCAATGCTCACATGCACCAATGAGGTCATAGTGCATGCAACTCAACAGAATGAAGCGCGTAGTACAATCCCGTTTGGTTCATGCCTCATATGCTTCATTATCTCGACGATGTAAGGTTGTCTACGCTTCAAGTGGCTTAGCCATAGCTGTGGTGAGATGCTGCATAATTTTTTGTTCATTTAGCAAAAACTACATCTTTGTGTCAGATATCATAATCACCCTTAGTCAAGTCAACGATGATGTTTTTAGAAGCCATTTCACTGTTATCATAGAGATTAAACATGAGATAAGTATATATTCTTCACAAGTTTGCTACCACAAGCTAAAGAATATGAATATTTCTATTTAATTACACAAGGAAAGATCAAAAAAATCGTTAAGCTCATAATCATCACCAAGTGAAGTAATTAGAAAATTCACATTCGCTTTGAGCAAACCAAATATAACAAGAAAGGTCTTTTATCATGTTATAAACCACATCCCTTGACTCTTATTTATATATATATATATATAGAAGTTGTCACACATCTTTTAATTGCATAAAAAATCATGATATACACTGTATCTTGTATATTTTATCACAATATACGTATCATTAGAAGCAGTGCATATTCCTTACTCTCAGAATCTGTGATTCGCACAAATATATTGCACCCAAGTACTATCTCGTGTTTTGACATAAACAAATACAGAATCATCAGATTTGATAATTCACTTAACCTAATCAAATAAATATCCTGTAATAAATAATCTCAAAATCACTTGGGATATTTACTTTAATAAACGTAAGTCAATTTTCATGCTTTGTCACATACTGCATATGTGTTTATTCTATCGTTTGTGCAATTCAGTTTTGAGTAGCCACAAAAACAAAACAAAAAACACTTGGCTCGTATCAACAATAATTACTAAACAAAGGACACACTACATGCTGTTGACCACAAAACTAGCAGAAGAATATACAGACATGTTTCTCTATAATATGTAGAGATTCTAATCAGCATTTAACGCAAGTGAAGCCCCCCTTTTTTTTACAAAAAATAAATAAATATTAATACTCATCAATGATCTATGCCAACAGATATGGTTATAGCTAGCGAATTTAATCACACACGAGATCACACAATTAATCAGGCGTTCAACAATTTTTCAATCTCTAAAATGAAACCATTCATTGGCGATTCTTCACTATACTTGCTCTGATACCAATGTTATAATTTAAGGGTACTCGGTGCACTAACCTATCACCAAGAATTAAGCAGCAGAATAATGTGGATTTGTGTGAAGTTGTAAGCCTCCTTGATTTCACCATACGATGGTACTCCTCATAGTTGTCGGCGCTATACCGTCTCTTTCTCGTACGTGCATTCGTCTCAATGGAGTTACTTCAAGTGTTTCCACATTCTCAAATCTCAGAGTACATAGATGATTCCTCTAAAGATAGATTGAAGAAGATAAGACAGAGAGATGTGTTTTTCATCGGTACGTCCATCACAAAGTATATTTTATAGGGATAATCAGATTTGAACTCTAAATCAAATCTCATAACTTATAATGGTTATCTGTTATTATCCGAGATTAGGTTATTTGAATTAATTCAAATATCTTTAATATGTCAGTCACTCCAATTAATATAACATGTGGATGTATAACATAAATTCCCAAAAGTGTCAAATCCGGATCTAGGCATGTTTGGATTTTTTTTCTTTTTTTTTTTCTGTTTTGCTATAAACATGTGTGAAGAAGAATGATGGTTCGTCAATAGGTTGAGTTTGGATTTTTCTAGAATTGGCCGGGTCCCGAAAAATGCAAGAAAAAAAAAGAATTTGGTGAAACTAAACACTTTTTTTATTCCTTCACCTTGTGCTGTGGTGTATGATATTTCTTGAAATAGATATCAAAAAATACCTTATGGAAGTTTATTTGAGGGTTAAAGAAATGGATAAATGAAGGACATTAGAGTTGTTGTTTAACAAGGGATGGGATAGAGTAATTGGTAGTATTTGATGGGATGCTTTGTCACCAAAAAAAAAAAAAACTGAGAAAACATAAATTTTCTGGATTTTGTTTTGTTTTATAGCGAAAGGGACAAATACGGCTTAGATTCATTTCTATAGATTGTGTTACCCGGTATAAGTGTTGTGCACGACCATGGGACTATTCAACACTCTGTATATGGCAAACATTAAATAATGGATCTCAAGGGTCTAAACTTATTGTGCATCATATTCCTGCTGTGATGATGGATATGCTGACTATATGTATATCAGTCCTAGTTCTGAGGAATGCTATCCCTTGTGTGATCTTTTCGTTAGCTGCATTGGCCATTGTGTATTTTTTGTTTAAAAATTAATGCATGGGCCATAAAGTGTGTATTTGTGAACTTCAGTTAACTTGTGCATGTCGTGGATGAACTTTGAATCTGCAACATTTTCATAGTTGTTATTTGTTCAAAACATAAGTCTAGTCAATCATTACAATGCCATTTAGAATGCAGGTAACTATAGAAAAGGTATTTCATCTTTTTCTAACCTTTTTTTTTTTCACAACATAAGATATGCACAAGGCTAAAGGAAGTAGCCTACTTCCTTGGCCACAGAGGCTGACTGCACCTCCTGCTCGTTTGGAAGAAGTAGGCATCAGTTCTGAGGAATTTCAAGCGGACACTGTAAGTTGATGAGATCATTCACTCTCAAATTTGCAGTCACTGTTTCTCCATGGCTTATGTCTGGCTATGCATTTTTCGTCATGCTATTCATTTCTGAAAAAAGTCCTATACCGCAGAGCATCTGGCATTTTCGAGTGAATGAGTATTGGAACATGATGGACTCTATGGTGCAACATAACACCTTCAGAAATATAATGGACATGAACTCCGAGCTCGGTGGATTTGCTGCTGCTTTAAATGATAAGGATGTCTGGGTAATGAATGTTGCTCCTGTTAGTGCATCTTCTAAGCTGAAGATAATTTATGATAGAGGTCTGATTGGCACGGTCCATGACTGGTAAGAAATTTATTTATTTATTTATTTTTGTTTAATCTGGCTACAAATGATAAATTACTTTCTCTTTCCATTCTGGATAATGTTTCTTTTGTTGCACTTGTGATATCAAGGGACCATTATACCCCTCATATTTGAAAATTTCGATCATCATTTGTCTTTGTTTGGCTTGTTGTCTCTCTTCTGTTTTGCTTTGTTCAAGTTAATGGTAAAAGAAGCATATAGATGGATGTATTAGCATGCAGTCATGCATGAGTAATAAACCTTAACTGAGGGTAAAGCAAGTCATGTGTACCTGTCCAAATGCTGATCTTAATAAGAAAGAACACTGCACGAACTTCCAGCTGCTTTTTTGAGATGAGGCTAGTAAGCTATTGTTTGTGTGTTTGCATTTGAAACTTTGGAACAATTATTCGTCCTTGTGCTCCTTGTCCTGTCTTTGTATGTTTTAGCTTCTGTTGAGAACTTCTGCCAATGCGTACTACCTAAGAAACCTTGATTTAAAATATATATGTGTGTGTGTGTGTTTAGAACTTTCATTCATTACTTATAACTTTTCCCTTGTCCTAAGTACTTAGATTGATTTCATGAGAGCAAGGCATTCTGTCGGAAAATTAGGAAGAGCTGAATTCTTTAAGAAGGCTCATACTCTGTAATTATTGAGGATATGTGTGAGTATGTTTATCTACATCAACCATGGAAAAAAAGAAAAAATTGGATATATGCGTGAGATATCAATGATCTATCAGTTTAAGTTTTTTTTTGTTAATAATTAGGCATAGTTCACATGTGTATTCTATTCAAGTCCGGTTTGGGTGTGGTTTTTCCTCTTGGGCTCTCCCCTGAATCATAACAAGAATTTGTTGGAGTGATGTTGGTCCTAATTCTGTGTGAAAAAAGGAGTGCACAAGGGAGATGTGCATGGTTGTGCGAGATGAAGAATTAATGTTGTTGTGCACGGGCTGTGCAGCTTTTCGTGGCTATTTCTTCGAGTTTTTATTTTATTGTCCTTTTTTTTGGGCTAATCATAAATAAGGGAAGTATGGTTATTTCGTGGGTATGGACACGGGCTGTGCAGCTTTTCGTGGCTATTTCTTCGAGTTTTTATTTTATTGTCCTTTTTTTTGGGCTAATCATAAATAAGGGAAGTATGGTTATTTCGTGGGTATGGACACGGGCTGTGCAGCTTTTCGTGGCTATTTCTTCGAGTTTTTATTTTATTGTCCTTTTTTTTGGGCTAATCATAAATAAGGGAAGTATGGTTATTTCGTGGGTATGGACACGGGCTGTGCAGCTTTTCGTGGCTATTTCTTCGAGTTTTTATTTTATTGTCCTTTTTTTTGGGCTAATCATAAATAAGGGAAGTATGGTTATTTCGTGGGTATGGACACGGGCTGTGCAGCTTTTCGTGGCTATTTCTTCGAGTTTTTATTTTATTGTCCTTTTTTTT